>PVKU01016105.1:0-15799 GCA_004027475.1 Anoura caudifer | reverse complement strand
TTCCTCCTCTCCTGCTGGACCACTTCTCTTCTTCCAGATCTCACTTTTTCTTTGAAACTTATTTTGTTGAGATCACATTCCTTTCTATACTCCTCTAGGGTATTTTAAACTTTTCTTCTCATAGCATTTATCACATTGTATTAAGAGTCTCTCAGGCCAGTTAGTGAGTTCTAGGTGGTCCAAATAGTCTTATTCGTCGTTGTATAGGGTACCTAGAACATAAAAGATCCTGGATAAATATGTATTGAATTAATGAATTAGTCTTCTTCAGAAAGAAAATATAAATCACAATTAATTTCTTAGCTTTATTAAGCACAATAATTTCTTTTAAAAGAAAAAGAATGCCATTACATTCCATTTATCAATTCAAATTTATTAAGAGCCAACTTTGTGCTCGGTAGTGCCCACTGGACCCCTCCATAGTGCAGAGGGAGACAGGTGCACACACAGAAGGAAGAATGGGCTTAACCAAGTGCACCTGGGACTGAGAGGAGGCATCTTTGTCAGAGCCAGAGTGCTTCTCCTGATGTTGCCTGGGCAAAAAGTCACAGAGAAGGATGCTGGCTGCTGTGGACTGTCTGAGGAGACAAAAGAGGTGATTAATGAATACCGCTTCTTGTGTTTGGGGATTTGGAAGTGTAGCTTGTTACTGCTGGCTGAATTTTAACATGATTCTTTGAAGTGATGTGGCTGCAACGTGCTGTATTTAATTTGCGTGATGCTTATATCTCCCTGTAATAATTCATGTTTAGGGTAGCACTTAGGTTAAATCCGTGTCAGGAACTCTGAGTACTAGTCCTAATTGTACCAGTAACATTGTTACCTTAGCTAAATCATGCGTCCTTTTGAAGCTTTAGTTTACTTCATTTACAAAATGATGGGAAAGAAGTTATTTTGCAGGTTACTTTTAGTTGCATTACTTCTCTTTTAACTTTTCTCTTTACTTTTAGCTCATAAATATAACTACAGGTCTCTTTTATGTACCTTTACTATAAGATACAAATTTCTTTTGCCCACTGGAAAACAGTATTGATTAGGTGATTTGTCACCAAAAGGGATTCATTCAGGAAAAACGAAGCGTTGTGACTCAGTGCATGCACGCACGGCAGCCCACTTGTACACACAGCACAGCGTGGAGAGCTGTTTATGGGAGGGAAAGGGGGTTACAGGAGGGGTCGTTACCACCCTACAGCTTTACTGTGAGCATAGAGACCTCCCTGTAGGGTTCTCGCAGTGACGTAGATGTGAGAACTCCTCCCACAGGCCTCCTGACCAATCGTGTTTGTGTAAAGTCTCAGTCATCATCTTCATCACTTTACTGTGTATCATAGCCCTCAAAATCCATGGTGCTATGTAGTCATACTGTGCTATGGCAGTGTTTATTTTTCTTGCTTCTGATAAATTATTTTACAATATAGTATCTTTGCTCCTGTTATTTCTCAGTAGATTTTTAACAGTGAATGCAGGAATTGCCGAAGTGAGTCAGTCATCTGATTGATCTGTACTGCTCCAGTGTTGACCAGAACTTGAAAGAAATAACGTAGTAGGCCTCTAGCTTCGGTAGGTAAAAATTGATGTCTGAAGAGTGTGTACTTGGTTGTGGCAGTAGTTGATAGAGAGTGGGAGGAACAAGTGGGAGAAAAGTGGAAATCTCTTTAACCTAAATGCATTTACATCTTAAAAATTAATTCCTTACTATTCTCCTCATACCGTTCCACTCCATTCTTAGAAAAAGAAGTGTTAGGCCTTCCAGTGCTTCTGATTGCTTCTGATTGGAGAATTACTGGTTCACCTTATTGTTCTGTAATAGATTCTCTTCTGAGAAAGCACATTAGAAGCTTTAACTATAGCTGGAAGCATCTCTTTTCTTGGTGTTGGGAGGCAGGTTTATATTTGAATCATTTGTTTCAGGTTTATCTTTGAGGTAGAATGGTGTTAAGATTGGTAGGCCTTGGAGAAGATAAAAATTCTGAATACGACTAAAGAAGATTCTTGAGAAAGTATGAATGAGACGTAGAATAAAGGGCAAGAACCTGAGTTTAAGTCCAAGCCTGATACTTAGAAGATTTGTGATCTCTGAACTTCAAGTTCCTTAGAACAGCTACAATTAAATGTTGACTATATGATACTCCATTTATTCATCAACATTATGAGCATTATTTACTCATTGCAACCATTCTCTGAGGTGTATATTGTTCCCAGGTTTTACAAATAAGGAAACTGAGACTTAAGCAATTAAGTTGCTGAAGGTCATAGAGTTTGTAGTAGGTGATCTTGCTGGGTTTTATTTATTTATTTTTTATCCAGGTGGATTTGAACCTAGGTGAATCCTACTCAAAACCAGTGCTCTTAGCCATTACCATGTCACATCTCTCCAATGTTAGTTTTGAACAAGGTAACATCTAGGATCCTTTCCATTCTGGCCTTTCGTTACCACAGTGAGAGGTTTCCATTAAATAACTCAACCTAGATGAAAAATCTAAGGAGAAAATTAGAACTGCAGATGGGAAGGCATGTAACTGTGTCTCACAAGAAACAATATTTTCATGAAATTGGCCATTTAAAACAAAAGTGTTCTAAATGCGTGTTACTACTTACTCGATGCAGCCTATTTCTAGCTTACAATTCATGGATCCCTTGGTGGAGGGGAAGTATGAACCTTGAGTTTATGTGGGATGATAGTCCATAGCTTTTATCAGCTTTTTTAAGGCATGTGTGATCCAAAAGGAGTGACAGATAGGGCTCTTCAGCCCTGTTTTCTCAGTGGTTTATAGTTACAGTCAGCCCGTTGTGTCCAAGGTTTCACATCAGCAGGTTCCACGTTAGCATATTCAACCAACTGCAGGTCAAAAATATTCGAAAAAAGAAATTCTTCCTTGTTGCTGACATGTAATATGTAATAGTTAGACATATGATTGTTGCATCTGTACTGTGAACATGTACAGACTTTCTGGCAGCCCTTAAGACAGTTGTTTACTAGGAATACACTTGATCTTTCCATCAAGGCCAAAATTCATTTCAAAAGCAAATAAAGTATGATATCACCTTTCTGTATATTATTACTCTTATAGCTCTAAATAACTTTAGGGCAGAATGAAACAGAATGTTACAAAGGAAGGAGCATATCTGGAAGATAGGCTTACATGTACATTCCTTCTATTTCCCACCAGCAGCTGCTCTTTCAGCAAATTGTTTCTGATCATTTCTCCATTCATTTATCTATAAAACAGGCTGATTATGGAATGTGCAAGTCAGCCTTTGCTATTCATTTGCGTCCAACCACCCAATCAGTAGTGCGAGGACTCAGTTTCAACCTTCCTATTTCTCCCTCTTAGTTCCTTAGTTTAACTGACTGGAAATACTTAGCTCACTAAGTAAGTATAACATGAAAACCATAATTGTCTCTAATTTTTTTCTTTTTTTAAAAGTATATTTTATAGACTATGCTATTACACTCGTCCCATTTTTTCCCTTTATCCACCTCCATCCTGCACCCCCCTCCCACCCACATTTCCTCCTTAGTTCATGTCCATGGGTCATACATGTAAGATCTTTGGCATCCCCATTTCCTATACTATTCTTAACCTCCCCCTATCTATTTTGTACCTACCAATTATGCTTCTTATTCCTGGTACCTTTTCCCCCTTCCTCCCCTCTCACCCTCCCCAATGATAATACTCCATGTGATCTCCCTTTCTGTGATCAACAGAAGCTGAACAACATAAGCTGTTCCTGTTCTAGTTGTTTGTTAGTTTGTCTTTGTTTTTGTTTTTTAGGTTCAGTTGTTGATAGTTGTGAGTTTGTTGTCATTTTACTGTTCATAGTTTTTATCTTTTTTTTCTGAGATAAGTTCCTTTAACATTTCACTTAATAAGGGCTTGGTGATGATGAACTCCTTTAACTTGACCTTGTCTGGGAGGCACTTTATCTGCCCTTCCATTCTAAATGATAGCTTTGCTGGACAGAGTAATCTTGGATGTAGGTCTTTGCCTTTCTAAATTTTGAATACTTCTTTCCAGCCTCTTCTTGCCTGTAAGGTTTGTTTTGAGAAATCAGTTGATAGTTTTATTGGAACTCCTTTGTAGGTAACTGTCTCCTTTTCTCTTGCTGATTTTCATATTCTCCCCTTATCTTTAATCATGGGTAATTTAATTATGATGAGTCTTGGTGTATTCCTCCTTGGGTCCAATTTCTTTGGTACTCTCTGAGCTTCCTGGATTTCCTGGTAGTCTATTTCCTTCATCAGATTATGGAAGTTTACCTTCATTATTTTTTCAAATACGTTTTCAATTTCATGCTCTTCCTCTCCTCCTTCTGGCCTCCCTATTATTTGGGTGTTGGAGCATTTAAATTTGTCCCTGAGGTTCCTAAGCCTCTCCTTATTTTTCTGAATTCTTATTTCTTCATTCTGTTCCAGTCAGATGTTTATTTCTTCCTTCTGTTCCAAATTGTTTATCTGAGTTCTGGTTTTCTTCCCTTCACTGTTGGTTCCCTGTATATTTTTCTTTATTTCACTTTGCACAGCCTTCACTTCTTCCTCTATTTTGTGCTGTACTCAATCATTTCTGTGAGCATCCTGATGACCAGTGTTTTTGAACTCTGTATCTGATAGGTTGGCTATCTCCTCATTGCTTGGGTTTTTTGTCTGGAACTTTGATCTATTCTTTCATTTGTACCATATTTCTTTGTCTCCATGCACCTGTTACATTGTAAGGGACAAACGCTTAGGTATTCAACAAGGTGGGGCAACTTTGCTGAGTTGTGGTGCTGTATGTAGGGGAGGGGTCCAAAGGTAAACAATGTTGCTTGCTTGGTTCCTGCCCCTCTTTCAGTCACATCCTTGCTACCCACAAGCAAATTGGGCCTTTCTGGTGCTGATTTACAGGGGGGTGGGTTTGTGTATGTTCTAGGACCCCATGCATTCCTCCAACAAAGTCTCTTGTGAGGCTGGGAGTTTCTCCTGCCACCACAACTCCTACAGACTTTTATAGCCAAAGGTTTGAGGCTTTAGTTTCCTGCTGTGGAACCCTGGGTTGTGCAGTCTGTCTCACTCCTCAGTTGTTCCTCCCAGCTTTTCCACACACAATATGGAACTGCCTGATTGCCACCTTGCTGTGAGTCCTCTCTGCCCTGGCTGCCCATCTCCACCCTTCCTACCAGTCTGGATGAATGTTTCTTCTTTAACTCCTTGGTTGTCAGACTTCCATACAGGTTGGTTTTCTGGCAGTTTTGGTTATTTTTTGTTTTTAAATTGGTGGTTGTCCTTTTTTGGATTGTGCGAGGAGGCCAAGTGTATTTATCTATGCCTCCATCTTAACCAGAAGTCACATTCTTGTCTCTAAATGGCACATAGCCTTTGTTTTTGCACAGTTCCTTACAAACATAAGCTGTACATATCAGAGTTATTTCAAGAAAATACTGTACTTCATATAATTTAGCAGGTACATAAATAAGTTAATCATGAATGTAGGGATTTCTTTGACCTGAGTGATTAGATGCCTTTCATACCTATAAGTATAACATAAATGGAATGGGTTTTTTTTTAACACAGTGGTATTGACTGGAAATTATGATGGAGAAAGCAATGATATGCATAGCCTATCGACACAGATAATAGTGTGGTGAATGAAGGCCTAGGGACTGGGAGTGAGGGCTGAGTAGAGGGGGAAAAGTGGGGGGAATGGGAGACATCTGTAACAGTGTCAACAATAAAAACAGAAAGAAATGGAAAAATGAATGCATTTCTCTCATTAGCGTAGTTCTCAGATATTCAGTACCAGAGAATGAAAACAAAATATGAAATCATCAGAATTTGAAAATGAATAAGCTCTCCTGAAAAAATGCCAGAGAAGAAGTGGGCCTTATTAGGGAACATAACATTCAGACCGATGACAGGTAACTAGGTGTCTATGAGTGACAAGATGTACAGGTACACATTGCCTGTATGTATACAGATACACAGAACCCAGCGCATGAATTTATGCCCTGGTTCCAAGCTCATTGTAGGGTATATAGATGTTAGCTTTCCATTTTGCTTTTTTGATTTGTTGGTATTATAGGTGAGAAGTGAAAGGTTTTGAAATTAAATGCAAAACAGTTACCTATTTTGATATAATTAAAACTTTTATTCAAGCCTGCTTTTGGTCTGCTTATTTTAGTGTAAGTAGAGAATAAAGTTAGCTAAATGCTTTAGGTAGAGTCTACGTTATCTTTGGTTGCCTAGAATAGCTTTTTAATTGCACAAACTTATTTTTTTAAGGATTTTATTTATTTTTGGAGAGAGAGGAAGAGAAGGAGAGGGAGAGGGAGAGAAACATCGATGTGATAGAGAAACATCCATTGGTTGGCTCCCAAACATGCCCCAAAAGGGGACTGAACCTGCAAGCGAAGCATGTGCCCTGACGGGGAATTGGAATGGAGATCTTTCACTTTTCTGGATGAAGTCCAACCCAATGAGCAAAACCAGTTGGTCAGTGTGGCACAAACTTATTTTAAGACAAAAAGAAAAAAAAAAAGAAAGAAAGAAAAGAAGAAGAAGAAAGAAACAAAAAAAGGAAAAGTGTAAGCTTGATTTTTTATGATCCTTAGAATTTTGCTTTTTTTGATTTTTTATTCAAGTTGTATATCATGTATAATTCTGTAGTTCGTAAAAATCTGATGGCTTTTGTGATTTGCTTTAATTATTCAATGGAAAATACACAGTAAATGTTCAGCAAGACCTGGAGCTGGATGGATGGTCTTTGTGCACTGACCAAGGATCTTAAATGTTTCCTATGGAAAGAGGTTGAAAATTACATCAATGCCTGTTGAGTGAAGAAGGGCATGATATGTGGATATTTCATCTGTGTTCTATCTGGCGTGAAAATTCTGGGGTTTCTGAAGTCAAGGGCATGATGAAGGCAAGTTGTCTATTTCCACCCAGTATTCCACCCTGTGCTTTAAAAGCTTTGACATCCATCCATCAGTGTCATGGATTATGTATACTTCTTCGTATCCTAGCACTTGGTTCAGTGCTCATAGGATGCATAGGTTCAAGTACACATAGTTATTCTCAATTAGCTCCAGTGACGCAGTTTTATATGGAGATGAGAGAATTTAGCTCAGTGTTTTCTTATTTCTGTGCAGTTGCCATGGGAAAGTACCCAGAATGCTAGACTGGGGGATTCAAAAAGCAGTTCGAATGATGTGATCACGGGAGGGATTTCCCCCACTGCTTTATGCTTTACTGGATTTTTCTAGTGAATTAATTTTGTAAATGAAAAAAATATTTTTCTGCTTTGAAAAATATTGTATTCATTTTTAACAAAATCTAACCCAATAATTGAAACCGCCAGTCATTTTAGTTAAATTGTACTTACACTATTCCTGAGCTGACAAATAGCTCCAGAGTTCAAAGGTTTGCAAGAAAGCATGAAAGCAGCAGTATTTTATGAGTTTTTACTTAAAAACCTTAGGCTTTATTGATGATACCCAACATTAAACTTATGTGAATTGTATACATAAGGGCAATCAATTTGAAGCTTAAAAGTAATATGGTCTTGCTGGATGAAAAGAATGATAAGACCATAACAGGTATAACCAATCTCTGCTACTGGTGCACAGTCCTGTTACCTTCAGCATAAAGGGGATAATAAGTATTTCGTTTCATTACGCACCAGCTTCTCAGGAGTCAAGATCACCGTGGTCCTCAGATCCACATTTGTCCTCCTGGGAAGTCACTGGAATAGAAGCAGGTCAAATATATCAGTTCTCAATGCAGTTTAATTTAGGATCAAATACTATGACTTACCAGTCAATCAGTCTAGAGTACCAATCAGAAAGACTTTCAAATAAGATAAATGCCAAGGAAAAAAAATGTAGTTAGTGAAGTTTTATAAACAACCACTAGGTGGTTGCGTTATTTGAACAGCATTACTTTAAATAATTTATTTGCTTCAATTTGAGATAATTTTAAATGTATTGTTTATTAGTTTTGTATTTTTTAATGATGGAGAGATGGAATGAAGATTCCACCATATAAATTTTTGCCTTTTATGTACCAATTGGCTGCTAGAATGGGGAGCAAGATGAGGGAGGTCTAGGATTTCATGGAGTCTAAGTAAACCTGAAAATCAAAATAACAATTGCTTTTCTTTTATATTAATATTATCATACACTATATCAAATATATACTGTTGTTCCATTCTAGGCAGTGGAAATACAAAAAAAATTCAGTCCTATTTATTATGCTGTGTAAGGGCAGGAATGAAGATTTCCTTTTGTCTCTTCTCTCTGCACGTTAGTTACTTAATTTCTCTCTCCCGTCTTCCTCAGGGACCTCTGCCTCTCTCACACACACCTCACCCACTGTGGTATCTGGTACAGTAACACATATCATAATGTTAAACAAAATGAAAAGGGTTGTGGATTTTCATTTTTTTGTTTTGTGCATAAAAGTAATAGTTCTTCATTTTCTGTCAGCTCATCTCTAGAATTTCAACGGATCACCCCGTCATACTTTGTTGTACTGGCCTTAGCAAACGCAAACAAAGATGGATCTTTGAACAAACCAGAGGCAGCAGTAAGGAATCAACAACTAAAAATGCACCTAAACAAAGCTGTCAGCTTGATGAAGTATTTGGATTAAATATACATAACACTTTGAATTGTGATATTCATATTTTCCCAGAATATTTCCCAGGAATTCTGAGAATGTGTGTTGTGACTGTACTCAGTTTGTACATCCTTTGTTGTTATGATTCCACCTAAAATTGCTTCAGAATCTCCGAACATTTGTCAAAGCATAGGAGGTACCAATAGTATTTCATATTTTTTCTCACAGTAATGAGCAACTAACAAATAGATTTAAAAGGCACCTGTGCCATTTACTCTCAAGATTATTGTACCTTTTATGTATTTCCCTCCCAAGGGGACTGTTTGGTCTGGACCCGAGGGTTCCAGTCCTTGCATTGTCTACGTGTATGCTCACGTTCTTATTTTTCTTTTGTTATTATGACTGTAAGGTTGAAGTGTCGTTGGGTATTTTCTTGTTTCTTGTTGTCTATTAATAGGATCGAACTGAGGCAGCAAACAAAATAATACATAGTATTAGAAGTAGGAGACCTCAGATGGTTAGGAGTGTTGAGCATACTTTGTGATGCTTTATTATTATTATATAAAAAAATATGTGTTTAAAGAATGAATGTTCACCTCTTGCTAGGTTATTCTCTGTAGGGGTATATTAATTATAGAGCCTAATATATCAGTCTCTTTAAAGTCACAGACAATGCTGTAATTACAGATATGAAAGCCCTGATGATTAACATTCACATGTGATCCAAAACTTAAGTTTTATCTAATACCTTCAACACCCTCCACTTTTTCACTTAATATTTTGGGTGGGACTGATAATAGGTGACTGCACTGGGTAATCTTCTGTTGCGGAGAATTGCAGAGAAGCAAGTCCTTTAATTGAATAACTGAAAGTTTTTAGGGTCAAAGGGTTTTTTTAATTTTAAAGACTTTTATTTATTTTTTAGAGAGAGGGGAAGGGAGGGAGAAAGAGAGGGAGAGAAACATCAATGTGTGGTTGCCTCTCGCACACCCACTATTGGGGACCTGGCCTGCAACCCAGCACGTGCCCTGACTGAGAATAGAATTGGCGACCCTTTGGTTCACAGGCTTGCACTCAGTCTATTGAGCCACACTGGCCAGGGATAGGGTCAAAGGTTTTTAAAAATTATGTTAGTTACTCACTGTGCCCTAGGAGTTAAAAATGAAAAGGCTTCCATTTCCTCCATGGAATGCCTTGCCTGTAATCCATCACTCTTCATGCTGTATCTGTTCAAATAATTACTAGAAGCTATAAATTTTGGGTTCACTTATAATTTTATAAGTGAATATGCATTCACTTATAAGTATCTCTCTCCCCAGACTTTAATAATGATATTCCTTTTTCTGCTCTCATTTAAATCTTGTTACTTTAAAATGAGACTTTTCATTGTGTTCCTCTAAGCAAACAAAAAATATTATCACATCCTTTAGTCACTTGTAACAGTAATATGGCAGGAGTATATTACGTAATTATCTAATGTAATACTTTTTAAAAAACATGTAATTACTATTTTAACATGCTCAACCTGGCCCCTCAGGTGGAATGTAGTCTGATCCCCAGTGGGGGGTAGCCTGCAATCACACTGTAAGCCGTGTTACTCACTGCATGCTCCAACCCTGAGTGCACCGTGTCTCAAGCCCCTGGGTCTTCACTTCTAAATCAGGGCCTAAACCACGGGTCAGCCCGCAGGTCACTTCTGTGACATCTGCTGAACGGTGCTTTACCTACAGTGCTGTTCCCCAATTTCTAGCAGTCACTAAAACCTCTTTCTTTTAAATACAGAAGGCATAAGTTTTAGTTTAAATGAGAGGTGTGGTGAGACATGGAGGTTTGAGGCACTAGTGAGAGCAATCAACCTTGCAGTCTGTACTCTGAGCTGAGCAGGGAAGGAAGAGAGGCCAATAGACTGGAAATCTCAGTGAGTTTGAAGACTGTTTAATATGTGCAGGAGAAGAGGTTTTGATTAGAATGTAGAATTTAAGATTTCTAAGAAGGTGCAGTTTTAGGAAATCAGAAATTGTACAGTGTAATCCACATAAGTGATTTACTAAAAAAGAGTAAAATTGAATTGCATCAGAAAGAGATGAAGAATTTTTTTTTAAGATTTTATTTATTTATCTTTAGAGGGGAAGAGAAGGAGAGAGGGAGAGAAATATCAATTTATGGTTGCCTCTCGTGCGTCCCCTGCTGGGAACTGTCCTGCAACCAAGGCATGTGCCCTGACTGGGAATCGAACCACGATCCTTTGGTTTGCAGGCCCGCGCTCAATCCACTGAGCTACACCAGCCAAGGCCAAGATGAAGAATTTTATAAATATATAAATTTTATAAATATCTCCCCTGCATTTAAAGTTCTACCTGTAACTACTTCATTTTTAAAAATCATCTTGTAATCAAGATTTCTCTATGTCCTGAAGTAGTGAATGTCTGTTTGATTTGAGGTGAACCTGCTAAACAGTGGTGGAGAAGAGAAGGTCAGGCAGAGCAGAAATAGAGTGAAGTTCTGGGTGTTGTCGTTCTGAGGGGATATAGGTGACAAACTATTTGGCACCTCTTCAAAGTTAATGTGCCAATTGGGAGGAAACGCAATTAGCTTTGGAACCTCCCAACCTCACTGTATTTTTTACATTAGAATTTGCTTTCGACCAGGATAAAATCCTTCCTCCTCCTGAAATTGCTCCTTTTAGACTCACCAGAGCTATTATGGATGGGGTGGGCGTTGCTGGTGTTGATGGTATCGTCAGAAGGTAAGTGATATATAAGGTAAGGGAGAGCAGATGATTTTCGATGTCAAAATTGTTTGGATAATTCATTTCTATAGATTACAGAATTCATTGCGAGAATTACATCTCAGTGCTTTCCAGTACTAAGGAAAGGACTGTGGGTGAAAATTGTAACTGTTTCCCCTTCTTTCAGGTCACCTGGGACCTCACCTGATATAGCACATGTACTTCCTTCTTAACATCCTCTGGAAGCAGCCCACCTTGACCTTCAGTGCCTCTGCTCTAGCTAGCTTTATCTTTTTACTGCTTGGAACTCCTGTTGGGCGCTCATCGTTGGGCATATAAACTGTCCCAAAAGGAGCTTATGAACCAGCTCTAGTGTCTTCTAAAAGAAGTTTGCAATTCCTGGTTGTTTTTCCTGCATACGTCTATATACTCAACTTTTAATGGGGCAGATTCTAGTCAAAGTAAACTAATAATTACCATAATAATTAATGACTGAAAGAAATATTTTGTAGTATTGTATTATTCTTATATTCACATATATATTTTTATTGAAGTATAGTTGACATACCATATTATATTAGTTTCAGGTGGTATACAACATAGGCATCTGACATTCATAGACCTTACTAGATTTATCATCATCTAGTAGCCGTATGTCACCACACAAAATTATTACGATATTATTGACTGTATTCTCTGTGCTGTATAATATATCCATGTGATTTATTTATTTTATAACTGAAAGTTTATACCTCCTAATACCTTTCACCTTTTCATTCACCCCCTACCTCACCCCATGGCAACAGTCAGTCTGTTCTTGTATCTATGGGTCTCTTTCTGATTTGTTTTGTTGATTTTTTTTTTAGATTCCACATATAAGTAAAATCAGAGGGTATATGTCTTTCTTTGACTGACTCATTTCACTAGTATAATACTCTTTAGGTCCATCTAGCATCTTTTGTTGCTGTTGCATGGGAGACACATCTGGAGAAAATATTGCTAGGACTGATGTCAAATGATCGCTGCCTATGTTTTCTTCTAGGAGTTTTATGGTTTTGAGGTGTAACATTTAAGTCTTTAATCCATTTGAGTTTATTTTTGTGTATGGTATAAAAAAGTTGTCCAGTGTTATTTTTTTTTTTTTTTTTGCATGTATCTATCCAGTTTTCATGACACCATTTGCTGAAGAGGCCATCTTTTCCCTAATGTGTACTTTTGCCTCCCTTGCTGTGGTTTGTGACCCTGTAAGTGTGGGTTTATTGCTGGGTTCTGTATTCTGTTCCACTTAGATACATATTTGTATTCATTTTAGAAACATCTACTGAAAGCCCGCTCTGCCAAGTACTATGCTCTGAAATGTTACCATATTTTCGCTGTGTATAATGCACACCCACGTTTTTGGCCCAAACTTTCAAAGGAAAAAAATCTTTCATTTTAATTTTTTTCAATTTTTTTATTATTGTTCAATTACAATTGTCCCCATTTTCCCCCTGTTACCCTCTACCATGCCCTACCCAGCTCCCACCTTCCATTTTCAATCCTCCTCCTCCATTGTCTTTGTCCATGGGTCCTTTCTACATGTTTCTTGACTTGACCCTTCCCTTTCTTTCCCCATTGTTCCCCCTCTCCTCCCTCTCCTCTGGTCACTGTCAGTTTGTTCTTTATTTCCATGTCTCTGGTTCTTTTTGCTCATTTGTTTCTTTTGTTGATTAGGTTCCAATTATAGGTGAGATCGTATGGTATTTGTCTTTCACTGTCTGGCTTATTTCTCTTAGCATAATACTCTCCAGATCCATCCATGCTGTTGCAAAGGGTAGGAGCTCCTTCTTTCTCTCTGCTGCGTAGTATTTCATCTTGTAAATGTACCACCGCTTTTTGGTCCACCAATTTACCAATGGGCCCTTAAGCTGTTTCCAGCCCTTACTATTGTAGATAATGCTGCTATGAGCATTCTTTATAGTAGATGTGACCAAAGAGCTTTGAAGAGCATCATGAACCCACTGTACAACCTTGAGTGGTGTGCCATGGGCTTCTGTCCTGTCCAAATGTTCTTACTGCCGGCTTTAAAAAGTTTACCAAATCTGCAGAAAACAAACCTAGGAGAATTGCTAATTTATAGGTAAGGAAATTAGAATTCTAAAAGATTTTAACATGCTGGAACACTGGAAATAAATGGGATAGGAATTAATCAGGAACAAATAAGTAGTAGTTGGGTTTCTAGAATATTAATCATAGAATATTTATTGTATGCTAAGCTCCTGGTGTACATTACATGCAGCATCTTTTGCAAGATTTAGTGATGTTATTTCAATTTATAGCTGAGGAAAGTGAAATTTGGAGAAATAAATTAAGTGTATTAAGACCATAATGTAGTAAATCAAACATACAAGTTTATGGACAGTCCCTAACTTGAAAAGCTAAACATTCAGATATGGTCTAAAGCAAATAAAAGCAAAGAGAAAAAGCTTTGGTCTTTAACTTAAATAAGCTAGGTTCTAAAAAATGTAAAAGTTGTTATGCTGGCTTGAAATAATAGAGATATGTGCCATTTTGAGTATTTTAATGGCACCTTAATGATATTGTATATTTTATATTGATCTTTTAGTATTGAATGTATATCTTTACTATTCTGTTTCCTGTTTTTGAATAAGTAATTCTAAAACAAAATGCATGCCAACACTCACTCATGTTATTCAAGTCTGAGAGGGTCCTGTGTGTCAGGCATGAGAAACAGCAGGGAGTAAGACCAGCACAGCCAGCCCTCAGAGAGCTCAGTCTGGGTCCCACAGGCAATTCAACATGCGGTGTGAACTGGGAAGCCTGCTACTCAGAACCAGCCTGGTATGCTGCATCTCTGTCTAAACAGTCTGGTAGTTTTTCTTAATGACCCCATGACAAAAAGGCAATGACTGTTCTTTAGACCTAGAGAGTGATCACATTGACATTTCTAAAGTCCCTAAGGTATATATTGGAATATAACAAAAACAAAGATCCTAGTATCTTAAATGTGAAGTTTGTATGTCACATGTTTATCTTATTTTTGCTTTTTCAGTTTTGTTCCTTTTTTAAGTTGAATTCATTGAGATGACATTGGTTAACAAAACCTTACAGGTTTCAAGTGCACAGCTCTGGAACACGTCATCTGCACACTGGACCTTGCACTCCCCACCCACAGTCCGGACTCCTGTTGCCACCATTTATCCCCCTTTGCCCTCCTCTCCCTCCCTGCCCTCCTCTCCCTCTGGTCATCACCATACTGTGTCTGTGCCTGTTTGTTTGTTTGTTTTTGCTTAATCCCTTCACCTCTTTAACACAGCTTCCTACCCACCTCCTCCAAGTGTTTGTTCTCTTTATCTATGCATCTGTCTCTATTTTGTGTGTTTATTTTGTTCATTAGATTCCACAGATGAGTGAAATCATATGGTATTTGTCTTTCCTCTGGCTGGCTATTTTATTTTGTGTAATACTCCCTGGGTCCATCCATGCTGTCACAAAAAGTAAAATTTCCTTCTTTTTTTGTTTGTTTTTTTTTTGTTTTTACAGGTGAGTAGTATTCCATTGTATAAATATACCACATGATTTTTATCCACTCATCTACTGATAGGCATGTGGGCTGCTTCCAAACCTTGGTTATTGTAAATAATAGTGCAATGAACATAGGGGTGCATGTATTCTTTCTAAGTAGCATTTTGGGTTTCTTTGGATGTATTTTCAGAAATGAAATCACTGGGTCATAAAGCAATTCCATTTATAATTTTCTGAGAAAACTCCACACTGTTTTCCACAATCTGCACCAATCTGCATTCCATCCAGTAGTGCACAAGGATTCCCTCTTCTCCACATCCTCACCAACACTTATTTGTTGATTTAGTGATGACAGTCATTCTGACAGGTATGAGGTGATATCTCATTCAGGTTTTAATTTGCATTTTTCTCATGATTAGTGCCACTGACCATCTTTTCATATGTCTTTGGCCATCTGTATGTCCTCTTTGGAGAAGTTCCTATTCAGGTCCTTTGCCATTTTTTCTGTTTTCCTTATGAGTTTTCTAATCATACCCCACACTATACATTTTTGCTTCAGTGCCATTTATCTCTCATCTTTCTTGCTTTTAGGGAAAAATCAGTTTCCCCTGATTCAGAAAAAACCTAAGAGAGATCAGTGGAAACACAATTGATGCTAAAACATAAAGGACACAGAGTCAGCATTGAAGAGGGCTGCTAATGACAGCAGTGGTGTCTGGCTTTTCTAACGGTATGAGAAGTGTCCTGGGGTCAGGGGGCTTCATGCAACCCCTGCACAGCTAAATGGGTGAGTCACGATCAAACACAACCTACAACAGTAATTTTGAAAACAGACAGCTCTGACCTCAAAACGTGCAGGCTTGTGCCTAGGCAACACTGAGGAGTTAAGTCTTACTACTCGTAGCCAGTAGTGTGAACCACATCTTGTCTGTAACCCCACAGCAGCTTCACTC
>PVKU01016104.1:0-15802 GCA_004027475.1 Anoura caudifer | reverse complement strand
TTTTCCATGTGTCCATTATACTTGTTCCTGCAAACACTCCCCCTTTCCCCCTGAAATTCCCTCCCCTCTCCCCTCTGGTCACTGTCAGCCTGTTCCTAGGTAGCATAGGTGAAGAATATCCACTTTCATCCTTATTCTTGATTCCTCCATCTTCTTAGCTTTTAAAATAATTCAATAGAAAAGTTTTAAAGAAGGCTAAAGTGAAACTCAAAATATTTTTCTCCTTTTGAAAAATGACCAAACTGCCAACATTTTTCCTGATATTATGATCACCTCTATGGTGACCTTAGATATACTCATTACCAGAATAATATCTTTAAGCTTGCCTGCTTTGTTTAATTCTAATCTAGGTGAGAAAATAGAGACTATTTACTGAATGCAAAATAAGTGTCATGTTCAATGAGATTAGATGCATTATCAGTTTGATTATGGAGAATTCAAGTCTTAGTTTTATTTTATCACCCAAGATTATAATCATAAGTGATGGAACAGAGATTTGAAAACAAGTTATATTGTCCTTGTTTAAATTCACATCCCATGTTCTTTCCAGTATTTGATGCTGCACCAGTAAAATGTTTTAAAGAGAACATTACTGGTAGGAAATGTCTATAAAAGAAAAGTACCTGCAGATAATCGTGATAAGTGAAATAAGCCACTCAGTGAAAGAAAAATAGCATATAATTTCACTCATATGTAGAATCTAATAAACAAACTGAACTAACAAGCTAAATAGAGACAGACCCTTAGAAAACAGGTGGACAGCTATGGGAATGGAGGGTGGTAAGGGGGTGGAGGGATAGAGCAAGAAGGAAAAATGACTCGTGGACATGGACAACAGTGGGGTCACTGTGGGGGGTGAGGGGAGTATACAGGAGATAAATGGTAATGGAAAACTAAAAAATAGTAAAAAAATTTAAAAAATGACATTATACTATTCTGGAAAAATAAAAAGAAAGAAAATGATGTGGGAAGCCACCAATAGTCAAGAGCTTACTCTTTCTAACAAGGTGTTGTTTGAGGCAGTCAGAAAAAAAAAATCCTTCTTCAGCTGTGTGAGCTGATGAGTGAGTGATGAGTGGCAGATTTATATGGTCCTGGACTTGGGGTGGTTGGAAGAAAGTCCTCAAATCCTTCTATTCCTCATGATCGCTTTAATCCCAACACAGTTCTGACTCTACAAGTAAAAGATTATAACTTTGGTACAACATCTTTCCAAAATGTCCAGAGATTGACAAGAAACCAGTCAGGCACTGTGGCAGTGTAACTGTTCACCAAAGAATTGCTCCACATTTCAGAGGATGCTACGTGAAAAAGTGCTCAGTAAAGAGATACATTTCCCAGTCCCACTTGGAACTGTGTATGGCTATCCATATGACAATTCTTGCCCATCAAATGGGACTAGAAGTGATAGATTTGGATATGAAGTTTGGAAGAACTGGTTGGGGCATTTTCATTCTCCTATTTTCCCCTCATAGGTTGGATAAAGAGGTTTCTGGGGCACCTTTCAGCTGGCAGATCCACAATTTGAGCCTGAATCCCTAAATTAGTATATGGATGAAATCATATGGACTTCAATACGAAGTCAAGGGACTTCCATATTGCGCTGTGATCTTGAACTAAATATCAATTTTTAAAGTATTAATTGATGCTAGTTATTACAGGTAATGTTATCCTAATGTATAAAACCAATGAAAGTAATTAAAATATCACCAATTATAATGAGGATAAACAGAACAGAAAGAAGAAAATATCAGCTATGTTTATGCAAATGAACACTGAGGTGAATCACAGGAAACTGAGGATAGTGTAATTCCAGGTTGAAGTAAGCTGATTTGCACAATTGAGGGCAAAGACACCAGCTCAGTCTAATTCCAGCTCAATACAACCCGAAGGTTAGGCTTCTGCTAAATGTTTTGCTGACCTTTAGATTGCTCAGCTTCAAGGCATCTGGCACGTGAAAGGTCAACTCTCACCACACACCTTTTACCTGCTATGTTCTAGGTAATGTGCTGAAGATGCAATGTGAAGGGAAAATGATTCAATTTCAGATATTGCAACCCTGGAATTCCATCTATAAAAATAGCAGCCTAATCAGAATGCCATTGTACAGATTCCCATCTTGCATTTTGGCCATTTCTCTCCAGAGCTGACAGTCTACAAATGAAGGCAAAGGTTAAGAGCAATTTCCTGACACTGCCCCCTTCCACCCCATGACTTGATAGTTCCAACTGTCACTGATTTAGCAGGCAGAACTAGAGTGTGCTCTTTAAACACAGTTGTTCCCATGTAATCTCTGTGTATTCATTCTCTGCCCTGGGTGTATGTGATGGTAGCCATCTGTCAACTCCCAACAAAGGAAGAACCATAATCCCATTTCAGGAACTAAAACTTGCCATATGCTAAGCAGTGGACCATGCCTTTTTAGATATTTCACTAAATTAATAGGGAATGTGAACATGTTATCTCAAATTTGGTGATCTACTATGAAGTCATAAATTAAATTAAGCACAAGGCTGATGTTCTGCCAGTGAGACAGTAAGTTTCTTGTGTAGGTATTTGTTGGTGGAACAGTTTTCTGGGAAAAGAATTTAAAATATTTTATTTTATTGAGATATCTGTTCACTACTTGTACAAGACAAGGAACTTGGCATGAATAGATATAAAAAGTTGGTGTTTCATATCAGGTATGTGGTTTTATTTTCTACATTATTTATAAATGTACAGTCTTCCAGGTGCTCAATGCATCCCTGTGCATTGTGTCTTTAAAATACAAGTTCTAAGTCAGGGCACATGCCTGCGTTGTGAGCCAGTTCCCGTCAGGGGACGCATGAGAGGCAACCATACATTGATGTTTCTCTCCCTCTCTCCCTCTCTCCTTCCCTTCCCCTCTAAAGATAAATAAATAAATAAAATGTTTTAAAATACAAGTTCTAATGTGAAAAGAAGTTATGGTTATTATGGAAAAAATAAAATGAAAGAAAAATTAAAGTTGAACAAAAATCACCCTTGATTTTATGCTTAACCATTTTCTAGGTTTTCAACTAGGTTTTTTTCTCTACATATTTATACATGATGAAATACATACTATGCACAAATATGTGCCCTGTTCATTAAATTTTCAAACTAGTTTCTCATTTTACTTTATTATTACACACTTTTTTTTTATTGCTTGCTGTCTTCAAATGTGTCAGGCATGTAGTCAACTCATTTGCAATTTGTTCTGTCTGGAATGATCTTCCCCTAGTGATAATGGTGCTTTCCTCTTTGAAATTTCCCTCTTTAAATGCTATAACTTCTCCTTTATTTTTACCCCACGCTTTAATTACAATCCAATATATTATTTATGTCACATATTTACTTTATTTTTTATTTGTCTCTTCTTCTAGGATGCTTATATTTCCATACTGTTTCAAGGGTTTTGGGCTGCTGTCTTCACCTTGCTGAAATAAGCTTCTTTGTACTTTTTTTTTAAATTTCTGAAGAACGATCCATTTGCCAGGTTTCATCATCTTTCAAACTCTACTCCTAAAAACATTAAAATATTCTCCAAGAAAATATATTTTAAAACAATAACTACCTTTAATTACTTTATATCTAGATTATTATGCAATCACAATATTTTCTAGAAGCTCAGACCTCAGAAGTGTTACCTGAAATCCAACTGCTACACCAGGAGAAGAGGTTTAGAGATTTTTAACCAGTAGTTATAGCAATGGGCTATTTGGAAATATGAATTTTTAATCTTTATGCAATCTCCATCAGACATTCCATAAGCCACCTGAAATAGTCCATGATTTAAGTGTGCTTGCAACTCAAACAAACTGCAACCAGTTCACTTACCCAAACTTTCCAATCAGCTACTCACCTCAAGCTGTGACATCATGCTGGTTCTGGAGCTCCCTCTTGGTTTGCAGGTGTTCCAAACTCTGCTGTTGCAACTAGGACTTCTTGAAATGCCTGCATCATCAGCCCATCTCAGAGTGTGTGTGTGTGTGTGTGTGTGTGTGTGTGTGTGTGTGTGTTGGGGCATTTCTGGACATATAGAAAGCTACTATGAAGACTTGAAGACTTGAGAGGCTTCCTAGTAATTGAGAAACTAGGGATAGAGCTTAATAAATTATAAGAGGAGGATGACTTTGCAGCTCATAAAGATAGTTTATTTTTGTCTTATTTTAGTTTGTTTCCTCTCTTTTTGCTAGCAAGGAGCTCAATATTATAATAAAGTGAGTAAATAAATTTAGGGAATGCATTAGTCCAGTGATTATCCCTCATAGGCTGACAACATTCTCTCAAAAATTAGAATTTGGTGGTACTCTCCGGGGGATAAACAGGGGAAATATATCCAAACGGGTCATCAATAATTATCTCACTATCATTATTACAGTATAACAATATCTCCTAGTAGCTGGAAAAATGAATTTTCCTTATTTCTCATTAGACCTATGTTTGTTGCGTTGCAGAACTGATCACTGCCCAAACACTTTTATTTTTCAAGAAGCAAAGTACTCTCACAAATTTTTTTGTAAGTCCATAATCTACATATACCAAGTCACATAACCTGCTGAAAACAATATTTCATCTGACTGGTTGCCATGTAAACAGGCATAATTAGTTGCAGCAAAATAAATTAAATACATCAAAAATATAATGCAAGCAAATCTCTGATGATTCCTGGCTCACCATTGGTCTTTGGCACACCAGTTATTTGGTGGACCAAATAACAGCATGCATTCTGTATCAAATGCATGCATAACTACACATGGTTCAATACTTTGTATGCCATCTTCTTCTGTGCTTGGTTTCACATAATATAAATAGAATATATCAACTAGAATATAGGTATAGGACCTAACGCATACTAAGTGTTCAGTAAATGATAGTTTGAAACTTTCATCAAGGAAACAATCTTGTCTCTTTGATTAATTCTATCCTTTTTTACCAGGTTCTCCTCAACATTTCACTCAATTGAATTTAATAGAATATGAGCAGAAAACAAAAGTGAGAACATTCACAGGGTAAAACAAAGTTCAAGAGGCTGATATCCATAAATAGGCACAGGGTATAATGATGATGAAATTTGAAGTTTCCGCTCATACAATATCTATATTTGGGCATTTCACAATTAGTATGAATAGCTGACTGCTGAATCATGTTCCATCTAAATCATGCAACTCATCATTTTTTTCCCAAATTTCTAGGATTTTAGACTAAAACCAACTATTTTTCTAAATTTTATTTTCAAGAAAATATTACATAATATTTAAAGAAACTACAAGCTGGAAATAAATCAGATTTTTTTACTACAAATTTGGAACATGTTCTAATTTTACCAGCTCAAGAGGAAAAGGTGTTCCAATCTTCCAACAGAACCAGCACAATCTCCCGTCTACTTGGCACCCGCTTCAGGTTCAAAACATGCTTATTTTGAATTTCTCATAATATTCAACTAAAGTCTTCATTGGGATTCCATAATAACTTTTCACTGGTTTAGCTTTGAGGTACAAACACTGATCTGTAGTGTTTAATGTTTTTTTATCAGTCACCTTTAAATATGTTTTTAAAAATTTCTCTTGTGGGCTTCCAGCCAAGATGGAGGTGTAGGTCACACAGCCAAAATAAGGACAGCACAATTTAAAAACAAAAAACAACAGTACTGACAGAAAATTGAACGGTATGGAAGTCCGACAACCAAGGAGTTAAAGTAGACACACTCATCCCAACTGGTAAGAGGGGCAGAGTTGGGGAGCCAGGACAGAGAGGGCTTGTGGCAGGGCAGCTGGAGGACCTGGGCCCACAAAGTGGCAGTTGGTGGACCCAGTGAGGTGATGGACTATAGAGGGGCTCAGTAAAACAAGGCAAAACTGGGGAGTGAGACAGACCACGCAAACCAGGATCCCCGCGTGGGGAAATAAAGCCTCAAAACACTGATTGAAAACACCTGTGGAGGTTGGGGTGCTGAGAGAAACTCCCAGTCTCACAGGAGAGTTCATTGGAGAGACCCTCAGGATCCTAGAACGTACACGAACCCACCCACATGGGAATCATTACCAGAAGGGCCCAATTTGCTTGGGGAAAGTGACTGAAATTCGGCAGAGAGACGAGCAAGTGCCATTATTCCCTCTAGGACCCCCTGCTCCACATACAGCATCACAACCCAGCAACTGGGTTGCCCTGCCCTGGTGAACACCTAGGGCTCTGCCCTTCACTACATAACAGGCACATCAAGACAAAAAAAAAAAAAAAAAAAAAAAAAAAAAAAAAAAAAAAAAAAAAAAAAAAAAAAAAAAAAAAAAGCCCAACGAAAAGAACAGATCAAGGCTCCAGAAAAAATACAACTAAACAATGAACAGATAGCCCACCTATTAGATGCACAGTTCAAAACACTGGTCATCAGCATGCTCACAGAATTCGTTGAATTTGGTTGCAAATTAGAGGAAAAAATGAAGGCTACACTAAGCGAAATAAAGGAAAATGCACAGGGAACCAATAGTGATGGGAAGGAAACTGGGACTCAAATCAATGGAGTGGACCAGAAGGAAGAAAGAAACAAACAAACAGAAAACGAGGAAGAAACAAGAATTCAAAAAACCCCAAAAAACAAACAAAACAAAACAAAACAAAACTGAGGAGAGGCTTAGGAACCTCCAGGACATCTTGAAACATCCCAACATCTGAATTATAGGGCTACCAGAAGGGGAAGAGGAAGAGCAATAAGTGGAAAACTTATTTGAACAAATAATAAAGGAGAACTTCCCCAATCTAGCAAAGGAAATAGACTTCCAGGAAGTCCAAGAAGCTCAGAGAGTCCCAAAGAAGTTGGACCCAAGGAGGAACACACCAAGACACATCATAATTACATTAACCAAGATTAAAATGAAGGAGAGAATTCTAGAAGCAGCAAGGGATAAGGGCACAGTCACCTACAAAGGAGTTCCCATCAGACTGTCAGCTGATATCTCAAAAGAGACCTTACAGGCAAGAAGGGGATGGAAAGAAGTATTCCAAGTCATGAAAGTCAAGGACCTACATCCAAGATTATTCTATCCAGCAAAGCTATCATTTAGAATGGAAGAGCAGATAAAGTACTTCCCAGATAAGGTCAAGTTAAAGGAGTTCATCATCACAAAGCCCTTATTATATGAAATGTTAAAGAGACTTATCTAAGAAAAAGAAGATAAAAACATGTACAGTAAAATGATAGCAAACTCACAATTATTAACAACAACATCTCAAACAAAAACAAACTAAGCAAACAATAGAACAGGAGTAGAACCACAGAAATGGAAAGTACATGGAGGGTTATCAACAGGGGAGTGGGAGGAGCAGAGAGGGGGAAAAGTTGTAGAGAAAAAGTAGCATAGATGGTAGGTAGAAAATATCTGGGGTGGGGCTAATAACAGTATGGGAAATGTAGGAGGCAAGAACTTATAAGTATGAGACATGGACATGAACCAAAGCGGGGGATGTGGATGGGAGAGAGTGTGCAGGGTGGAGGGGAGTGAAGGGTCAAAATGGGACAACTGTAATAGCATAATCAATAAAACATATTTAAAAAAAATTCCATTGTGAATTTTTTAAACATATGGCTTAATACATTTTATACTGTCTAAAGATTAGATATTTTAGCTATCTTTATGTTTTTGTTTTTGTCTTTTATAAATTTATATATGAATTTTATTTAGTTGATTTTTAATTTAGATTTTACATCTTTAGAGCAGTTTTAGTATCACAGAAAAAATGATATAAAGATACAGAGATTTCCTGTATTCCCCCTGCCCCCCACACACATAGCCTCCCACATTATCAACATTCCCCACCAGAGGACTACATTTGTTATTGTTTATGAACCTACATTGGCAAATCATAATGACTCAAAATGCAGAGTTTACATCAGGTTCACATTGGATGTTGTACCTTTTATGGAATTAGACAATCTATAATGACATGTACCCATAACTACAGCATCACACAGAGTATTTCCACCACCCTAAAAATCTTCTCTGCTCCACCTGTTCTTCCCTCTTTCTGTCCCCCTGGCAACCACTGATCCTTTTACTGTCTTATAGCTTTGCTTTTCCCAGAATGTCATGTAATTGGAATCATACAATATGCAGCCTTTTCACATTGGCTTCTTTCACTTAGTAATATGCATTTAAATTTTCTTCATGGCTTTTCATGGCTTGATATCTCTCATTTCTTTTCAGCACTGAATAAAATTCCTGTATCTATAGATAACACAGTTTATCCATTCACCTACAGAAGGACATTTTGATTGCTTCCAAATTTTGGCTGTTATAAATACCTTTGCTATGAACATCCATGTGCAGGTTTTTGTGTGAAACTAACCTTTCAACTTCTTTGCATCAATACTAATGAGCCTGACTACAGAACTGCATGGTAGGAGTTTAGTTTTTTAAAAAACCACTAAACTATCTTCTAAAGTGGCTGTACTGATTTTCATTCCTGCCAGCAATCAGCAGGAGTTCCTGTTGCTCCACATCTTCACCAGCATATGGTGTTGGGGTCTGGACTTTGGCCGTTCTAACAGGTTTATAATGGTATCTTATTGTTTAAGTTTGTTTTTATCTTAATAACATATGATATGAAATGTATTTTCATATGAATATTTGCCATCTGTGTGTCTTCTGTGATAATATACCTGTTATAGTTGTTGGCCTATTTTTTAATCAAGTTGTTTTCTTTCTGTTGAGTTTTAAGAATTTTTTGTACATTTTGGATAAGTCCTTTATGTATTTGTTTTCTCTTTTTTTTAGCTTTATTAAGATATAATTGACAAATAAATTTGTAATGTATTTACCATTCAGAAGTTCTGGCCAAGATAGAGGTGTAGGTAGAAACCCTTCACTTCTTTGCACAACCAAAAGGATAATAACTAATCTAAAATCAATAAACAACAGAAGTTCCAGAAAATCAAACTGCATGGAACTTGGACAACCAAGGAATTAAAAAAAAGTCAACCAGAACAACCAGACTGGTAAAAACCCATGGTGAGGTGGTATACCATGTGGGTGGGGCTGGCTGAAGGCAAAACTGAGACTCAGATTTGACCGTGGACTACCATGGTTGCCATGGTGGGAGAAACTCCCAGTCTCTCATAAGAGTTTGCTAGAAAGTGGGCTACAGATGAGCAGGTGACTTACATTGTTCCCTCTCTGGCCCCTCCCCCACAGGCAACACTGCAGTGCAGCAAGGGGGGTTGCCCTGCCCTGGTAAATACCTAAGGCCCCACCCCCTTACAACTTAGCAGATATGCTGGGACAAAAAATATGGCCCAAATGAAAGAACAGAGCAAAACTTCAGAAAGAGAGCTAAACGATGATGAGATAGCCAACCTATCTGATAGAGAATTTAAAGCCCTGGTAATCAAAATGCTCACAGAACTGATTGAGCTTGGTGGAAAAATGAAAAAAAAAATGAAATATACCCAAAATGAAATAAAGCAAAATATTCAGGGAACCAACAGTGACAGGAAGGAAACCAGGACTCAAAGCAATGATTTGGAACAAAAGGCACAAATAAACATCCAACCAGAACGGAATGAAGAAACATGAATTCAAAAAAGTGAAGAGAGACTTATGAACCTATGGAACAACCTGAAACATTCCAATATCCAAATTATAGAAGTGCCAGAAGGAGGAGAACAATAGCAAGGAATTGAAAACTTATTTGAACAAATAATGAAGGAAAACTTCCCCAATCTGGCTAAGGAAAGAATCCTAAGAGCAGCAAGAGGAAGGGAGAGAGTTACCTACAAAGGAGTTCCCATAAGGCCATCAGCTAATTTCTCAAAAGAAATCTTGCAGGCAAGAAGGGGCTGGAAAGAATGTTCCAAGTCATGAAAGGCAAGTACTTCCACCCAAGATTAATCTATCCAGCAAAGCTTTAATTTAGAATGGAAGGACAGATAAAATGCTTCCCAGATAAGGTCAAGTTAAAGAAGTTCATCATCACCAAGCCCTTATTATATGAAATGTTAAAGGGACTTATCTAAGAAAAAGAAGATAAAAAAACATGTACAGCATATGCACAACTATCAACAAATTAAGCTAAAAAAAAGAAAAAACAATGAAAACAAAAACTAAGCAAACAACAAGAACAGGAACAGAATCAGAGAATGGACATCACATGGAGGAATTTCAGTGGGGAGGGGAAAGGGAGGAATGGGGGGAAGGTACAGGGAAGAAGAAGCATAATTAGTGGGCATAAAATAGATGGGGAAAGATAAAAAATGGTATAGGAAACAGAGAACTTAAATAACTTATATGTACAACCCATGGACATGAACTAAGGGGGGAATGCTGGAAGGTTGGGGGTGCAGGGTGGAGGGGAGTTAAAGGGGGAAAATTGTGAAAACTGTAATAGCATAATCAATGAAAATACTTAAAAAATTGTAATGTATTTAAAGTGTACATCATGATGATTTGATAAACCTATAAATTTTGAAAGGACTCCTCCCATTCAATTAATCAACACATCCTTTACCTCACATACTTATCTTATCCTTCTTTTTTTTTGGAGGGGGGGGTAAGGCTATTAAATTCTATCTTAGGAAATTTTTTGTAGTCACCATGTTATACATTTGATCCTTAGAACTTATAGCTAAAAGTTTCCATGATTTTATCAACTTTTTCCTAATTTCCCCACTCTCCAAACCCTGGCAATCACTTTTCTACTCTCTATTTCCATGTAATTGATTTTTATTTAGATTCAATCCATAGTGACACCATTCTGTATTTCAATTTTGTCATTCTCTGTCTAGCTTATTTCAGTTGGTATAATTCCCTCAGGGTCCATCTCTAACAGGTTGCAGAACATGGATCTCCTGAGGGTAGGGGAACCCTACTGTCCCCCCCCCCCCAAATCCTGCCAGGTGGGGAAAGTGAAGCATTTGAGCCACATTACCTAACAAAGGAAGATCAATAGCCTGTGCCTTCTGAAAGGTAAGATTTGTGAAAGCTGAAAATTGTGTATGTGACTGTGAGAATATGCACCAGCAGAGTGACTTGTGACATAGCCAAGGGGGAAGCTCATATGGCATCTTTGTGAGCTGCAGAGGCTGATGCCCTCCCTGGATGCCTGTGAGTTGCTGTGAATTCTTGCCCTGACTAAAAATGGCAGCCAGAAGAGGATCAAAGACACTGGGGAATTGACAAAAATGGTGGCACTAAAGCACCATAGGAAAATCCAGATGTTAGGTCATGCAGGAAGTTCAAGCTAAGCATTTAAAGTAGAGCAGGCCAAGTAGCACAAGGTTTGAAGAGAAGTCTAGTATTATGTCCAGAGGTCTGGTTGTTGGGATGTCTGGAGGTCAGGAGATGACAGGGCAACAGAGCTGGCAGAGCTGCAGGGACCTGCCTGGCCAACCACACAGACATATGGGAGATGCTTGGAGCTGAAATGTAACCTGGAATGCTGAGCTGCAGATTTTGCCTTTTCTAAAGGATATATGGAGAAGTTGCTCCTTTGGTACAGAGGCTCTTGGTATGGGACTTTAGAGATTAGTGCAAACTCTCTTCCTCTGGCCTTTTGGCATTTGGATGTTCTAGGTCTCTGGGCCTCTGGGCCTCTGGCCCTGCTTCCTGTCCAGGCAGGAGTGCTTATGAGATTAGGAGATGTGGGGCCCACCAGGGACTTAGACCTCACTGAAGATGGAAGCCCACTCCTGGAGGCAGGGTCTTACTCTGGGACATGTGCCTCCCTGGGCTCCATGCACCGGGACAGTGTAGCATGGCACTTGGTTCCTGGACTGCCCAATGGAGAAGGGGAGCAATGCACCCTAATCCTGAAGGAGACAGCTGCTACAAGAGGTTGGTGACTCTGAAACCCACAAGTGCACATTCCAGAGAGGATGGAGATCCATTTGTGTGACTGGTTGATGGACAAATAAGGACATGGGGAATTTCTGGGCATGGTTTTGGCATGTAGCCTTTTGGGGAGCAAGGGAAGTTCTAGGTCTTATGGGAGAAAAAGACTCAGAGCAGGAGTGCTCTCAACCACCCCCCCCAAAGTTGGAACCCTGTTAATAAAAACCTGTTTCCTTCAACACATGTCATTGAATCATATAGATTCAAGGTGCCAGGTGACCAAGCCCCAGTTTGCATAGTTACATGTCTACATTGTTGCAAATGGCAGAATTTCTTTCTTTCTTGTGGCTAAATATTACATTTTTGTGTGTGTTAGTGTGCATGTGTGCATGCACACATTTATTTGTATCACATCTTCTTTATCCATTCATGCACTGATGGACATTTAAGCTGTTTCTATATTTTGGCTATCATGAATAATGTTGCAATTGATACATCCCTTATCATTTATTTCTTTTGGATATATACCCAAAGTAGGATTGCTGGATCATCTGTTCATATGTATCTTTTCCAAATATTTTCTCCAAGTGGGTTGCTTGTCTTCTCATTCCCTTGACAGTGTGTTTCAGAGAACAGAGTTTCTTTTTCTAATTTTAATAAAGTACAACTTATCAATGATTTCCTTCATGAATCAGGCTTTTGATGTTGTATTACTATTGTCTTAAATTCTAACTTCATTGTATTTTTTGCAGGAGAGCATATGCTTTGTTATTGACTCTTTTGGGTTGATTGAAGAAT
This sequence comes from Anoura caudifer, assembly GCA_004027475.1. Lineage (NCBI taxonomy): Eukaryota > Metazoa > Chordata > Mammalia > Chiroptera > Phyllostomidae > Anoura > Anoura caudifer. The sequence goes on along the minus strand of PVKU01016104.1, from coordinate 3,179 downwards.
TTTTTCATGGCTTAATGCAGATTCTATTTTTGATGATATTGTAATCTTGCTAAAATATTTTATCTGTTGCATGTAGAATTATATATGTAGGCATATATTAAGATTTATATCATATTAAACTTATTGTGTTCTTTAGATGTTTGGTATTTCTGCTTAGCTCTATCCTCTTGTACTTTCAATTTGCAAAAGGAGTATATTAACATTTTTAAATGGAATTTGTGAAATGACATATATTTCTCTTTGCCATTATATCAGTTGATGGTTAATATGTTTTTAAAGATGTGTTATATTGTATGCATGTTTTATAATGTCTATTTCATATTCTTTTACTTCATATGTACCTATATACATATATTTTATTGTGTATATATAACTTCTTCTATCTACCTATCATCTATCTATCTATCTGTACCTACATACATCTTTATCTCTCTATCTCTCTCCATCCATTTATCTATCCAGGTTATCCATCATCTATCTATCTATCTATCTATCTATCTATCTATCTATCTATCATCTATCCAGATATAGATATAAATACATATCTTTTGGTACTTTTGCCATATTTAGGTTTAAAATTTACTTTGTCATATGTTAAGACAAATAACTGAGATGTCTTTTATTTATATTTACCAGGTATCATCTAATTTTTTTAAAGATTTTATTTATTTATTCCCAGAGAGAGGGAAAGAGAGGGAGAGAGAGAGAGAATGTATAGCAATGCATGGTTGCCTCTCACTCGCCCCATACTGGAGAGCTGGCCCACAACCCAGGCATGGGCCCTGACTGGGAATCAAACCAGTGACCCCGCAGTTCCCAGGTCAGCACTCAATCCACTGAACCATACCATCCATGGCATCATTGTCCAATTTTTTATATTCAAACACTGTGACACCTTTTGGATAAATGTGTCCTTTTAATTTTATTACATCTGTTGTAGCTTTTAAATTAAACTTGAGAATCACTGTCTTCGAATTAAGTTTAATCTATCTTAATTTATTCTAATTATTATTTTAGTAATTACTCTTCACATCTTTGTTCACACTTTTCATTTATTGTATATTCTTTCTGATTTTTTTCTTTACTCTCACTTTCTATTGAGTGATTGAGTTTTCTACTCTTGGATTTATTCCTAATAAATAAGAAGAAAATAAAATTATATGATTTATTTTATTTAATTTATTATGTGTGATTTCTTAAACTTATCATTATTTTTGTTTTCTCCCTAAAAAATAAGAATTTTAACATGCTTATGTATAGATCCAATATAATAAATGTATATTTGCACCAACAAATATATACAAAAAAATTTAGCTGCTTTTTAAAATATAATACCTAAATCTAGGAACAACTCAAATGCCCATTAAGAATATGATTTTGAATATTTTTATATAGACATACAATGGTATACTATATAGTATCTCATAACCAACTGATATATTCATTAAAACTATAAATAACAGAATAATAGATAACAAAATAATGAATAATAGATAACATAGAAACAATAAATATAATGTAATAAATATCTAAAATAAATAATAATAATAAAGTTCTGCTACATGAAATAAAATGAATCTTTCCTTTGTAATTTTAGCTACACATAGCAAATGTAAAAGAGTATAACTCTACTTACATGAATTCAAAATAACCCAAACTAATCTATTTTACTCTGAGGAAAGATTGGTTTGGGGCAGGAGAAAGGTTTCTGGATGTTGGTAATGTTCTTTGTTTTCATGTTGAAGTTTGCAATGTTCTTTCTCTTGATCCTAGTAGTAGTTACATTTATAAATATTTCCAAGTGCCCTGGCCAGTGTGTCTCAGTGGACTGAGCTCTGGCCTGCGAAGCAAATGGTCACTGGTTCCATTCTCACTCAAGGCACATGCCTGAGTTGCAGGCGAAGTCCCCAGTGGGGGAGTTGCACAAGAGGAAACCACACATTGATGTTTCTCTCCCTCTCTCCCTCTCCCTACCCCTCTGTCTAAAATAAATAAATAAAATCTTAAAAAATAATATTCTGTGTTAAAAAATAAATTAAATAAATATACAAATAAATATTTCCAAGCTGTACACTACAATTTATTCATATGTTTTAAAATAGATATTACGTTTCAAAATTTTTTAAAGAAAATCATTAACTCCAACTTTTCTTCTTACTGCTATTTCAGTCTACCCTCTTCTCACGTAACCTACAGCCACTCGTCTTCCCGACACAAACAATTCAAGTCACGCTCAATACTGTGAACCTGTTGCTTAGGTTTTTGTTTTGTCTTGGTTTTTGGTTTTCTGAAGTCCATGTACCTCTTTGGTTTTTCTAGGATTGAATTTTGTAGAGGAAGTTAATAGCCGCCGCTTGTTTATCATCATGAAATTAAACAGCAGCTTTCTTAAGTGAGTCTTACAAGTATTTTTGATTACCTTTAATATGCCAAAGTGGCCTCCAAAATCAATGTACAAATTTTCTATTCTAGGTCAATGCTGTAGTAGTCTGGATTTAGTGTACCATCACTAGCTTTTGAAATCATATAATATTTAAAATGTTTGCTTTGTATATTATCTCATTTTTGTTTTGACTTGCATTCATTTCAATACTAGCAACATCAAACAATGTCTAATATGTGTTTACTATTTGTGTTTCCTGTTTATTGTTCATGTTCTTTGTGTGTGCACTCATTGACATTGTGATGCTGTTCTTGTGATTGAGAATAAACATTTCACATTTTAAGTTATATTATTTCTTATTTTGATAGCCATAAAAATAAATGAAAACATTTTGAAATGTTATGAACTCAAATTAAAGATTAAAGCGACCAGGCCTTCTGCCTGTCAGGAAGCAAGGAGTGAGGAGTGTGATATTGAATCATGGAAATCACATATGCTTCTATATCCACAAGTTGCAGACATCGTTTATAGCTTACTCAGTTCAGAACCTAGAATCTGAGTTGATGGTGTTTTGTTCAGAAAGAAGCTAAAACACTGGGGGGTTTCTACTTTTTTGTAGTCTCACTTTACTTGGTGTGATGTTGGCACTGGAGCATCTGTCAAGTATAACAGATGTGACTGGGAACAGAAAATTCTCAGCAACCAAGTTCAATCTGCTATTTGCATATGCTTCTGAGCACATAGATTGCAGTTTCATTTCACCAGAAGAAAGACAATTCATTTCATCTGCAAGTGT
>PVKU01016103.1:0-15793 GCA_004027475.1 Anoura caudifer | reverse complement strand
GACCTGCGATCTCAGGGACTTGAGAGTCACCCAGGGCCTTGTCGTGGCTCCAGGACTGTGCTCAGTGAGGGCTTCCTGGGGCCACGTCAGCCTGGGCTCAGGCCTGGGTCTGCTCCTCAGCCTGTATCTTTTGGATATTTGTTATTTGTTTGTTTTTGTGGGTATCATACCTATCCTTGGTCTTTTTACATTAAATCATTGCAGTGTTAATTAAATTATTACTTTTTTTAATTGTTCAATTACTGGTGTCCCACTTTTTTCCTCATTGCTGTCTCCTGCCCTGCCCACTCCCCTAAATTATTATGGTGTGTTATTTAATTAAATTAATTGTCGTTGGAGCATCATCCCAATATGCCAGGGTTGCAGGGTTAATCCTAGGTCAGGGGACCATTCATTGGTGGACTCACCAATGAATGAAGGAATCAGTGGGACGACCAAGCTATTTCTTTCTCTCTCTCCCCCCCCACCCCATCTCCCTCCGTCTCTCTCTAAAATCAATCAATAAATTAATTATTAAAAAAGAAATTGTAGCCCTGGCTGGTGTGGTTCAGTGGATTGAGTGCGGGCCTGTGAACCAAAGGGTTGCCTGTTGGATTCCCAGTCAGGGCACATGCCTGGGTTGTAGGCCAGGCCCCCAGTAGGGGGCATACGAGAGGCAACCACATATTGATGTTTCTCTCCCTCTGTTTCTCCCTCCCTTCCCCTCTCTCTAAAAATAAATAAATAAATTTTTAAAAAAATAAAAAATAAATTGTAGCCCTACACCACTTGGTGGTAGGAGAGATGCTCTCCTGGGGCCCTGGCAGGTGCTCGGACCAGGAGGGTGGGGCTGTGGTGAGCAGGCTGAGGGTCTTACGGAAGGGTTGCAGAGAGAGCCCGGGCCCTGCCGGGACAGGAGGTCTGCATCCCCGGCCCTGACTGTGTCCCCCTGTCCAGGGCCCCTTCCTCCCTCTGCACAGGACGAGCTCAGCTGTTGGGACCATCTCCTCCTTCTGAGAGGTGAGAACGCCAGCCCGGCAGCTGTACTCACCTGTGTGGAGTTACACATTGTGGCCATTGACCTCAAGTGCGTCCCTGCTGTCCCCATGGCACGGGGGTCATGCTGAGTCGTAGTGCTGATAAGTCCCAGGCAGGATGGGGAGGTTCGTGGAGCACAAGGGCTCAGACACAAAGGGACGAGGCCTCTGACAGTGTTGTACGACAGCAGGGCTGTGCCCAGGGTCCCCTGTGTCCCTTTTCTCCAGGAACCGCTGGCACCTTTCCATCCGACCCAAGAGAAGTGGCCTGCCTGTGGGTCTCCGGCGCTGGGGGTGGGGCAGGAGGCTGGGCTGGAAGGCGAGTTCCCGAGACACCCAGGCTTCATCTGTGGCCCCATCCGGCTATGGGGCTGTCCCCAAGTGTGACTGCAGAGCTGCTAGCTGCGGTCCTTGAAGGGATTGTGTTTGTGAAGCCCCCCACCCACCAAGTCGATCTCCGTGCCCCACAGAAGCTTGGCAGCCAGTGTGATCACCCAGCCAGCCTCAGTAGACTCTGCATCCACCCCGCCACCCCCAGGGAGGCCACTGGGACGCGCTTGTGGGAGGGGAGGTGAAGAGGTTGCAGGATCTGCGCACCTGAGATGACCCCGGCAGGGGTGATTGGAACCCGCCGGGGCTATGGAAGGAGGTGCGTGTGTCTGTGGGGACAGAGGCAAACATCCCACACAGAGCCGTGCAATGGAGTAACTGACGTGTGGGGTTAGAGTCTCGGACAGGACAGGTGAGTGCGGGGTGTCAGCAGGGCTGCAGGGAAGGACAGCTGTGGGATGTTTCAGCTCCAAGCAGCTTTTAAAGCCTCTAGTCTTCCACTTTTCTGCCCTGTTGCCTTGTAAGAGAGCTCACTGTACCTTCGTGCAACTTCAGTGAGTTTCCTTCTAAAATCAAGAACACGTGCACAGCATACCTACCATGTGCCTGTAACTGTTCATTCATTGATTCGTCTGAAGCAATGAGGCTGGATTTATGGAAGCCTTTGCCTGGACTGGATCATCACCCTGCACACCTAGCTGAGCCATCTGCAGGGACGTCTCCAGGTCTCAATCCACAGGTGTTTTGTCCTGTTTGCAAAGGAATAATCACCAGCACTTGGGCTGCCTATCTCATCTTCCTGCTTCTCATATGGGGATGCCAGATGCTCTCTCATGGAAGCAGCCTGCTCCTCAAATGACACAACACCTTGCTGCATCCTTTCCAAGGTGAAATGATGGGTTCCTTTGGCTGTCTTATCAGGCAAGTTAGGGAGGTGAGTGCAGAAATCTGCCAGCAACTGTCAAGAGATCAGGAGGCTGACATTCTCATTTACCATGGCTATCACAAAAGCTTCCAAGCTAGACTTCCAGCCAAGGTGGAGGCGTAGGTGGACACACTGCGCCTTCTCACACAACCAAAATTAAGGACAACAAAGATTTAGAAATAAGGAAACAACCAGAACTTACAGAAAATTGAACTGTACGGAAGTCCGACAACCATTCATCCAGACCAGTAAGAGGGGCGGAGTCACGGCAGGAAAAAGTGGAGGTTGGCAGACCTGGATGCATAGGTGGCAGCTAGCAAACCCCAGGCACTGGGTGGCAAGGGGCAGACCCAGTGAGGCTGTGCAAGGTGGCTGGCTGACCAGACGGTCCCACATTCTTGCACAGATATTCCAAGTGAAAATGGGGAGCAACACAGGCCTCACAACCCAGGGCCCCAGTGCCAGGAAATAAAACCTAAAAACATAAATTGAAAACACTTGTGGGGGTTGAGGTGCCAGGAGAGACTCCAGCCTCACAGGAGAGTTCATTGGAGAGACCCACAGGGTCCTAGAACATACACAAGCCCACCCACATGGAAATCAGCACCAGAAGGGCCCAATTTGCTTGGGGGAAGTGGCAGAAGGGACTGGAATCTGAGAGAGAGCAGAGCAAGTGCCATCGTTCCCTCTCGGACCTCGCCCCCCCATACAGCATCACAACCCAGCAGCTGGGCTGCCCCACCCTGGGGAACACCTAAGACTCCACCCTTCACTATGTAACAGCCACGACCAGACCAAAAAAAAAAAAAAAACCCCACAAAAACCCCAAAATGGCTCAAGCAGGGGAACAGATCAAAGCCCCAGAGCCAATTCATCTAAGCAATCAAGAGATAGCCAACCTGTCAGATGCACAGTTCAAAGCCCTGGTGATCAGGGTGCTCACAGAATTGGTTGATTTTGGTTGCAAATTAGATGAACAAATGAAGGCTACAATAAGTGAAATGAAGGAAAACGCACAGGGAACCAAGAGTGATGGGAGGAAAACTGGGACTCAAATCAATGGAGTGGACTAGAAGGAAGAAAGAAACAACCAAACAGAAAAAAATGAAGAAACAAGAATCAAAAAAATGAGGAGAGGCTTAGGAACTTCCAGGACATCTTTAAATGTTCCAACATCCAAATTATAGGGGTACCAGAGGGGAAGAGGAAGAGCAACAAGCGAAAAACTATTTGAACAAATAATAAAGGAAAACTTCCCCAATCTGGCAAAGGAAATAGACTTCCAAGAAGTCCAGGAAGCTCAGAGAGTCCCAAAGAAGTTGGGCCCAAGGAGGAACACACCAAGGCATATCATAATTACATTAGCCAAGATGAAAATGAAGGAGAGAATTCTAGAAGCAGCAAGGACTAAGGGGACAGTGACCTACAAAGGCGTTCCCATCAGACTGTCAGCAGATTTCTCAAAAGAGACCTTCCAGGCAAGAAGGGGCTGGAAAGAAGTATTCCAAGTCATGAAAGGCAAGGAGCTACATCCAAGATTGCTCTATCCAGCGAAGCTGTCATTTAGAATGGAAGGGAAGATAAAGTGCTTCTCAGATAAGGTCAAGTTAGAGGAGTTCATCATCACCAAGCCCTTATTATATGAAATGTTAAAGGAACTTATCTAAGAAAAAGAAAATAAAAAATGTGACAGTAAAAAGACAGCAAACTCACAGATATTAACAACCACACCTAAAAGAAAAGCAAACTAAGCAAACACCTGGGACAGGAACAGAAACACAGAAATGGAGATCACATGGAGGGTTAGCAAGAGGGGAGTGGGAGGAGGAGAGAGGGGGAAAAGGTACAGAGAATAAGTAGCATAGATGGTGGGTAGAAAATAGACAGTGGGAGGGAAAGAATAGTGTGGGAAATGTAGAAGCTAAAGAGCTTATGACACATGGACATGAACTAAAGGGGGGAATGTGAGTGGGAGGGGTTGTGCAGGGTGGAGGGGAATGATGGGGGAGAAATGGTACAACTGTAATAGCATAATCAATAAAATATATTTTTTAAAAAAAGCTTCCAAGCTTCTAGTTGTTCTTCTCCAGATAACTGAATGCCTTTTTCCAGCATCTGACCGTACTTGCTGCCAGATCTTTATGAGAGCTGCTGGAATGCGTGAGCTGAGCCAAATCCTGTTGCATGGTGGCCAACACCTTTCTTCCCCACACTTGGTTTTTTATATAAGTTTTGCTATCCTGTGGTCACGTCCTGTGTCACATTCATTGTCCTCATGATCTGGTCCAGTGTCTCCATGGTGCTTCACCTGCACAGATACCACCAGAGGCTGCAGCACATTCACGCCCCCGCAGCCGCCACCAATGCCCTCCAGAGACCAGAGCCGCCCACACTGTCCTGATGCTGGTGGTCGCCTGTGTCAACTCCTACATGCTGATTTCCATGTTTACTTTTTACATCACTATGTGAAAGGGCCCCAATCTTTGGTGGGTGCAGACCTTCCCTAGTTGGCTTCCTGTTCTCCTGCTCGTCGCCCCTTACTGCCGATGTTCAGGGATCCTAGGGCTCCTGGGGTCATGAACTGTTGGAAGTGACTCTTGACAATCCAATCTGTGGGTGTCAGTGTTTATAATATTCTTAATTACACTGTTTAGTGATCCTTTACTGAATGCCAGTGTTGTACATAAAACCCATTAGAACTTTATTTTTAAGTTAAGATAGAATTGACCCAAAAGCTTGTGTAAGTTTAAGGTGCCCAGTGTGTTTATGTGATGCATGTGATGCACTTACATTCACTCATGTGCCACCTAACGGTGATGATCCACCCTAAGAAATGTGTGGTTGTGCAATGTTGTGGTTGTGCAATGTTGTGGTTGTGTGAACAGCACAGAGGCACTCACACCTGGATGGTCTCCCTATTGCTCACCCAGACTGCAGGGCACAGCCTATTGCTTCTGGGCTGCAAGCCTGCACAGCAGGTTACTGTACAAAATAACTTGTACAATAAATCAACACAGGAGAAAATGACAACATCAAGAGACCCAGTAAACACGCATATGAGGCTCTACAACCATTACCAAAGATACTGTTCTACTGCAAAAGTCTTTGTTTTTAATCCTTACCTGAGGATATGTTTATTGATGAGAGAGAGAGAGAGAGAGAGAGAGAGAGAGAGAGAGATTGGTTGCCTTTACTTTCTTTGCTGCAAAGTCCGGTTTGCATTTGATTGGGCTTTAAATGTGCACAGGTGAATGAACTCCTTTAGTTTAGTAAGAATTTGTCATTTCATAACTTTTAACATTTTATAATTTTAACAGTGAATATATGTTCATCATCCTAAGTGTACATTTTCTATATACACAAAAATCAATAAAAAATGCTTTGTTGACTTGTATAAAAGGGAAGGCAGATGGGGAGGAAAGTCAAGAGCTCAGCTCAGGGCTGACTGCTGTCTAGGCTCTGGGCAATGAACTTGCACACTTTCTCGCACTCCTCACTCATGGTGCTGCCCTCTGTGGAGGCCAAGCAGGGCCCTTCCCTTCTGCTGGGGTGTGGTCATTTTTATCTTGTCAACTCTTTGTTGGTTTTAAGAAGTTGGTTTTTGTATGATACATGACATTTTTCATTAGTTTCAGTGGGAGAATTTGCCCACACAATCTAGCCACCTTTGTCAGGAATAATTTTTAACAAAACAGTTGGTCCTAGAGAACAAGGTCAGAGCCTGAATCTTAAATTGTGATGTGAGGATGATCTGTTAGGAGTTTTATAAGTGTATGGATTTAATGTAACTTGTTCTTTGAAAACATTCATGCACATGTAAGAGAACTCAAAAGACTCTCAAGAATACACAAAATTAAAGAGTCACATTTTCCCCCTGCTCCCTCAGTCATCAAAGTCATCTAAAAGGAAACATCACAGTGAGTCACTTCTGATTTCTCCTCCCAGGAAAATATATCTGTGCCTTAATGTTGGTGTTATGTCTGTGAAAATAGCTCAGGTCACAGACTTGGAGAAAATGTTTGTTAATCACTTGTTTTATACTATGCATGAAAATCCTCAAACTCCACAATAAGAAAACAACAACTCAATGAAAAGTGATCAATATTCAAGAAAACACCTCACCAAAGAATATACACCAGCCTTGGGTTCAGTTGCTTGGAGCATCATCCCATGCACCAAAATGTTGTGGTTTTGACCCCTGGTCAGGGCACATACGTAGGTTTAGTGTACAATCCCCAGGCTGGGCACCCAGCGGGGAGCAACCTCTCTCACATCAATGTTTCTCTCTCTCCTTTCCTCTCTCTCAAAGCAAGGAAAATGAAATGTCATTGGGTGAGGAAACAAAAAAGAAAAGGAAAGAAAATGTTTATGTGGGGAAGGGGTCCGAGAGGGATTAATGCCACTTGCTCTGCCCTCTGCTGGATTTCAGTCACTTCCCCTGCTTCCTACAAGCAAATTGGGCCCTTCTGGTGCTGATTCCAGGATGGGTGGGTTTGTTTACATTTTAGGACCCTGTGGGTCTCTCCAATGAACTGTCCTGTGAGGGTGGGAGTTCCTGCTCCCACTTTGTTTCACCTGGTTTATCTGCACCCAAATGTGGGAGAGCCCAATCTGCTAGCCGCAGCCTTGCCACAAGCCTCTCAGCTCTGGCTGTCTGATTCTACCCCTCCTAACAGTCTGGATGAATGTGTCTTCTTTAACTCCTTGGTTGTCAGACTTCCACACAGTTCAATTTTCTGTCACTTCCGTTGTTTATTGTTTTTAAATTGTTGTTGTCCTTCTTTTGGTTGTGCAAGAAGGCACAGTGTGACTACCTATGCCTCCATCTTGGCCAGAAGTAAATCAACATTTTAAAAGTATCTTGGCTTCCAGTGGAGATGGATGGCTGTGTAGGTAAATTTGGTATTCTCATCATCCCATGACCACATCAAAAATACAACTATACTACAAACAACCATCTTTTAGAACCACTTGAAATATAGCTGAACAGAAGTCCTTAACTAGGGAATTAAAGAAGCCACATTGATACTGGTAGTAGGCATGGAGATGTTAAAGGGACTGGTCCCACACCCACGTTTGGCAGATAAAGATCAGGAAGGATATTTCAGTTGTGGAGATTCTACCTTGAGGAGAGTGGTGTCCCAGTCTCACCCTATGTCCTCCAGACCAGGGTTCCAGGGTCAGGAATACAGACAACCACAACTTCAGTGGTAAAAACTGGCAGGGATTAAGGGTGTTGAGACAAAGTGTACCAGGAGTCCCAGACATTCCTCTTAAAGGGCCAGCACATGGACTTACTCAGACTCACTCCCTCTGAGCTCCAGCACTGTGGAAGCAACTCAAAAAGCATGAGGGACATATAGAGAGGAACTAAGTTGTCTGGCAACAGAGCAAGAGCTGGGGGTATGGGAGGCTTTCTCTTAGACAGAAGGGTTGACAGAGGCCATTGTTCCTTTGACGAGCCCTCCCCCCACAGAGCTGCCAGGTGTGCACCATATCTGAGTCTCCATCTACCTGGCTCACAATGTTCACCCTGCCCTGGTGATTCCCTGAAGCCCTGCCTCACCCAACTTGCAGGCCCACTCAAGCCCTTTCCAGTGACTTTCCATGCAAACAACCTGTCTTTGCTCAAGCTGTGGACTTTCCTAAAATGTCTCAAACAAGCCTCATCTGGCTGAGACACACTCCATTTCTACTGATAAGTGGCCCCAGGCCCAGGACTAGTGGCAGCTGGCCTTGGTTTGCAGCTTGGCCTCTCCCAGGCACCTCCAAGCCCAGCACAAGTAGTGGCCATCTGTAGATTACTTTGAGCTCATGCCAGGTGGCCCTGGGTAGGACACAGGTGGTGGCTGACTTTGGGTTGAATTTCCTGAGAGGCCCCAGATCCAGCCCAGCTGGTGGACAACTTCTGAAAACAACTACAAAACATCACCCAGCCACCTCCACAGCCATACACTCAAGGGGCACACTCAGTTGTCATAGCCGGTCCTCACAGCTGATCAGCCTGGGGGAAAATCCTTCCCATTGCCAACAGCAATCCTGACTCTACTACAACAGGAAGGCTCACACAGCCCACAACAGGGGCACACCTGGAGTCCCCTAGTTGGGTGACCAGGGAGGCTGCACTACTGGGCCCTACACAACATCTACTGCATTAGGACACTCTACCAAGACCAGGAGACGTAGCAGCTCTACCTAGCACATAGAAACAAACACAGGAAGGCAACCAAAGTGAGGAGACAAAGAAACATGTCCCAAATGAAAGAACAGAACAAGACTCCACAAAAAGAAATACATAAAATGTAGACAAACAATCTAATATATGCAGACTTCAAAACACTGATTATAAAAATGATCAGTGAACTAAGGAGAAGTGCTTAGAGTAAATGTCAACAAAATTCTGTAAAAATAAAAATGGAGAAAGAAAACAGTCATAAATAGAAAGTACAAATAAGTGAAATGAAGATACTCTACAAGGAATCAAAAGTGGAGTAGATGAAGCACAGGATCAAATCAAAGATTAGGAAGATAAGAAAGCAGAAAATACCCAATCAGAACAGAAAAAAAAATTAAAAAGAAGAATCCTACTTTTCACGTAGATGGAGCCCAAAGTGAAGAAGGAAGCCCTTGACCCACCCAATGATGAAGCCAAGGCAAAGAAAGGCTTTGAAGGTGAAGAAAGCAGTGCTAAAAGGCAGCCACAGCCACAGCCACGCAAAAAAGGAAGATCCACACATCACTCACTCTGGAGTCCTTAGATACTGTGGCTCCAAAGGCAGCCTAACTATCCCCCAGGAGAAACAAGCTTGACCACTACACCATCATCAAGTTCCCCCTGACTACTGACTCTGCCATGAAGAAGATAGAAGACAACAGCCCCCTTGTATTCCTTGTGGATGTCAAGGCCAACAAGCACCAAACAAACAGGCTGGGAAGAAGCTGTATGACATCAACATGACCAAAGTCAACACCCTGATCAGGCCTGATGGGGAGAAGAAGGCGTCTGTTCGACTTGCTCCAGACTGTGATGCTTTGGATGCTGCCAACAAAATTGGGATCATCCAAACTGAGTCCAGCTGCCTAATTACAAATGTAAAAATTGTATACTAAAAAAATTAAAGAATGCTAAGAGATGAGGATAGTATAAGAACCTCTGGGACAATTTCAAGTGTACCAACATTCATATGATGGGGTGTCAGAAAGAGAAAAGAACGAACATGGAACTGAGACCATATTTTAAAAAATCATTGTAGAAAACTTCCCTAACCTGGTGAAGGAAATAGATATAAAAGTCCAGAAAGTGCAGAGTCCCACACAGGAAGAACACAAAAAGGCCCACACACAAGACACAGCATAATTAAAATGCCAAAGATTAAAGAAAAAGAGGGCATTTTACAACCACCAAGAGGAAGTCACCTAGAAGGGAGTTTCCCCTAAGACTATCAGTTGATTTCTGAAGAAAAACTTTTCAGGCCAAACGAAGTTGGCAAGCAATATTCAACATGATGAAAAGCAAGGATCTACCCTAAGATTACTCCACCCAGCAAGGCAACCATTTAGAACTGAGGTTCAGATAAAGAGCTTCCCATACAAGAAGAAGCTAAAATAGTTTATGACCACCAAAGCAGTATTACAGGTAATGTTAAAGGGTATTGAAGAAGAAGGAGAAGAATGAGGAGGAAAGAGGAGGAGGAGAAGGAGGAGAAGAAGAAGAAATATATGAATTATAAAATGGCAATTAATACATATCTATCAAAATCATTTTCAATGAAAATGATTAATTGCTCCAATCAAAAGACAAGTGGTAGCTGAATAGATAAGAGAACAATACCCTCACATATGCTGTCTACAAGAGACTCAATTCAGGTCCAAAGACACACTGACTGAAAGTAAAGAGATGAAAAAAGACATTTCATGAACATGGAAACAACTAAACAAAAAAAAAAGCTGGGGTAATAATACTTATACCAAACAGATAGACCTGAAAACAAAGGCTATATAACAAGACACAGAGAAGGACCCAGCAACTGCACTTCTGGGTTTTATCTGCAGAAGTCCAAATCACTAAACCAAAAAGATACAACACAGACATATCTATGTTCATTGCAGCATTATTTACAAAAGCCAGATAGGGAAGCAGCCTAAGTGTCTATCCCCAGATGGTTAGATAAAGAAGTGGTGCACATACATAACAAAATCTGACTCAGCCACACACACAAAAAGAATGAAATCTCTCCATTGGCAACAACATGATGGAGGGTATGGTGCTGAGTGAAACAAGTCAGACAGAGAAAGGCAAATGCCAGATGATTGCACTTATATGCAGAATCTAAAAAATAAAGTAATCAAGCAGAACAGAGCAGGACTCACAGACACAGGGAACAGAGTGGTGGTTGTCAGATGGGATGGGGATTAGGGGGCTGGGTGAAAAGGTGAAGGGAGTAAGAAGTACACACTGGTGATTACAGAACAGTCACCAGGAAGTAAAGTGCAGCACAGGGAATAGAGTCAATAATATTGTAATAACTACATATGATATCAGGTGGGTATTAGATTTACCAAGGGGATCACTTTATAAGTTATATAAATGTCTAATCACAGAGTTGCACACCAGAAACTAATATAATATTATAGATCAACTGTTATTGAAAAATGAAAATATTTTAAAAGAAGATAAATATATCTTGAATTCATTATACAAATAGATTAATTTCTTAATTGTCCTTAATTAAAATGGAGAATAAAAATGTAAAATATCTCCTATGATGACCAGGAAAGTACACAAACACACTTCTGCTACATTCCCAAGTACCATGAGCCCAGGAAAGCGACCTGTGAGGGCTGAGTCAGCCTCTTCTTTATGGAACAGCAAGTACACTTAAGAGAATGAATGACACAGAACCTGTGATGACTGAGGTGTGGTGAACTGGCGAACACTCTCTCAAATGAACGTGAGCTTCTCCCTCAAGGAAAGTCAATGGGCAGTTGACACCTGACAGCACTTGTTGTCTGTATGGAATGGAAGCTCTCAGAGGAAAACCAGGATTCTGGCAAACGTGTGTCTCACCACATAAATCAGACTATTATGTTAAGTGGAATAATCCAGTAGGTAAAGACAGATACCATATGATCTCACCTATAATAAGTGCAATCTAATAAACAAAATAAAGTAACTAGCAAATAGAACTAGAGACACAGCAACATGGAACAGATTGGCAGCTGTAAGAGGCTATCTCTGGTAACATTAACAAATGTGACATTTTGATGTTGTGTAATTAAGTACATCAACTCTGGGAGATCTCTATCACCTAATTAGTGAAGTGATATATTACTTTTACATAATCACACATCAGCATAAGAGCCATTCAAGCAATGTAACAGAATAGGGAATACTTAATGGTGTAGTTTCAGGTTCCACTTTACAAAGAGCTTTTCAGAAACTACCACTTGTGTGGCTTTAGTGTATTATCTAAGATAAATATCCACACTTACCTGAAAAGGTTATTAAAAATGCTCCTCCTACACATTTGTGTGAGGCTGTAGATTTTTTCATATACTGCCACCAAAATAATACATTAAACACAGAAGCAATATGAATATCCAGGGGTCTTATCATGATACAGACAAGAACTGAGACTTGCAAAAATGTAAAATGTAAGCAGATCCACCTTCTCACCATCTTGTGTATTTAGGAAATACTTATTTTTCATAAAAACAGTATTTCTGTTAACGTGATAGGTTATTAATATCATTCAAAATGACTAATGATTTTTAAACTGTTTTATTCGTTGTATGGTAAATATTAATAGACATAACACACGTAAACAAAAAAATTGGGGGGATTCCTCCCTAATTTGTAAGACAGTATAGATATTCCAAAAGCAAAATGTTTCAGAGTCGCTGAATAAAACAGCATGTGGGCCGGGACTCAGGGAGACAGGGGGACAGAGAGTTCTCTGTGCAGGAGGAAGAGTCGGGGCAAAGTCCCAGGTCCCCAGATGTGCTTCTCAGGGTCTCAGCCTGAGGACGGAGACTCGGGCAGGGAAGCTCGGTGATTCGGAAGTCTCCTCTTGCTCACAATTACTTCGGGTCCTCCAGCCTGGATACTTATGACGGTACCCCAGTTTTCACTCCCATTGGATGTCTGCACTCTAGAGCAGCCAATCAGCGCCACTGTGGTTCCGTGTATAAAGTCCTCACTGTTTACTGAAATTCATTCTCCTAGTCGCGCAGGGTCTGGATAATGGAACCTCCAGCCCTGCTTCTGCTGCTCTCTGGGGTCCTGATCCTGACCACGGCCTGGGCCAGTGAGTGCAGGGTCCGGAGGGACGGCCTCTCCCGGGCCAGAGCGGAACGAGAGGACCCGGCGAAGGCGCGGACCCGGGGAAAGCGTATCTGCAGCGCCCCGGGTCCTGACCCCAGACCCCAGCCTGCAGCCTCCTCCCCGACCCTCCCCCTTCCACACCCCTCTAACCCTTTTCCGTCCCCGGGTTCCCTGCTTCTACTGGCCCGAACCCAGGACTCGCGTCCTCCCTGTCCCCAGGCACCCACACCTTGAGATATTTCAGTACTTTCCTGTCCGGACCGGGCAGTGGAAAGTCCCAGTATGTCGCTGTCGGCTACGTGGACGACACGGAGTTCGTGCGGTTCGACAGCGACGTCGCAAGGCCGAGGATGGAGCCGCGGGTGCCATGGATGGAGCTGCCGTGGGTGGAACAGCTGAAGCCGGACTATTGGGACCACCAGACAGGGGTCTGCAAGTTTACTTCAGAGATGGGCGGAGGGAACCTGAACAACCTGCGCGCCTACTACAACCAGAGCGAGGACGGTGAGCCACGTGCGCCCGGGGCCCGGGCAGCATCCCCATCCCCATGGACGGACAGGGGTGTCTCCGAGACCGAGCTTCACCCCCAGGCTGCAGGACACGCCCTGACCACAGCACAGACAGAGCCCGCAGGGATGTTAACCTGTTTTTCACTGCAGTTTAGGTTAGGTCACCCTGGTTCTGGGCGGAGCTGCCAGCCCGGATGGGGCTAGGGGCGCGGTTGATCGCAGTGCTGGGCTGACCTCATGCGGGGTCAGTGTTGCACACCTACCAGGAAGTGACCGGCTGCATCGTGGGGTCGGATGGGAGCCTTCTCGGCGGGTACAGTCAGTACGCCTACGACGGCACCGACTACATGGCCCTGAATGAGGATCTAAGCACCTGGACCACGGCAGACGTGACGGCCCGGATCACCTGGCGCAAGTTGGTGCGGGTCCCTGATGTGGACTACTGGAGAGGAATACTGAAGGGGCACTGCGTGGACTGACTTCACATTTACCTGGAGAAGGGGAAGGAGATGCTGCTACATGCAGGTGAGGCAGGCAGATAATGAGAAACAATAAACCCAAAATATGCTACAGAAAACTAAGCCAGACATCCTCAGTTCCTGAAATAGTTATTTATAGTTACTTCCCTTGCCACAGGTAGCTGGACGGGAGGCAAGAAATTGTCAGGCGACAGATGGAATGAAAATACAGAAGTCCTGGGAGACTGGCATCCAAGTAGCTGACATTTACTATACCAACATCCTGGATTCTGCAAGGAGTCTTGTAATACCGTCATAACACCACAGCGGGGGCTTGCACACATTGATCCTAAATAACATATGGTCCATCATAGTATCATTATAATCTGATTGTAACAAATTAGCATTGCATTTTCCACCACCTGAGTGAGCAATATAAAACTACTAGTAATCGCATGTTTAGTAGCAGAAAAATTATTTCACTCCTAAAGCATACACAATAGAAAGTGAATTAGGAATAAGGTAGTAAAAACCGTCATAAAATTAAAATCCCAATGACAACAGGGATCATTCCCTGGTCAGGGGGTCTCCCCGCTCCCGTATTCTTCACAGTGTATTGTCCTTAAAACCTTGCTTGCTTCTTGCTGAGCTTTGTTCATGTGATTCATTCAATTCTTTGTTTATGATCAGCAAGAACCTGCTTACCTGTGCCCACCTCTGCACACATGTGATGTTGGGAGGTTCAGGCCTCCTTGAGGAGGGGATCTGTAGGCTGGGGCAGCTTCCTACAAGGAGAGGAGGAAAATGGGGCCGGGTCAGAATGTCCCTCTTGCTCAGGAGAGGGAAGTCGCCCAGGTTTCTTCTGTGACTTACCCAGGGGGGCAGCATTTTCCAAAATACAGTAAGGGAACCAGCCCCTCCCTGAAACACCCCACAGCGGTTCCCTCAGACCCTGAAGCCCCTCGATGTACCAGGACGCTCTTGCTCATTTTCAGTTTGAGATGGTCTCTGGAGGCCTGACTCCAGGTTTTCTGAGTAATCATCCTCCACCTGAGTCTGTGTCTCCCCTCAGAGACCTGGAGACTGCTACCCTAGGTTCTCACCCTGATCTGGAACTTTCCAAGAAATAGGAGAATATCCCAGGTGCCTCTGTCCAGGCTGCTGTCTGGGTGGTACATTCCCTTCCCCCACCCCCACTGTCCTGGCCACTCTCAGGGTGGTCACATGAGCACTGCTGGAGTGTCCCATGACCATGCAGAGTTCCTGAATTTTCTCACCCTCCCCTCAGAACCTCCAAAGACACGCGTGACCCACCACCCCTGACCATGAGGTCACCCTCAGGTGCTGGGCCCTGGGCTTCTACCCTGCAGACATCACCCTCACCTGGCAGCATGAAGGGGAGGACCTGACCCAGGACATGGAGCTTGTGGAGACCAGGCCTGCAGGGGATGGAACCTTCCAGAAGTGGGCGGCTGTGGATGTGCCCCTGGAGAGGAGCAGAGATACACATGCCGTGTGCAGCACCAGGGACTGCCTGAGCCCCTAACCCTGAGATGGGGTGAGGAGGGGTGTGGGCACAGAGCCTCTCCTCCGGGTGTTCCTGAGCAGGGTCAGCACTCAGGCCTGAGGTTGACCTCTCACCCTCCACTCACAAACCCCCCTCCTCAGACCACCATCACCATCATGGGCATTGCTGCTGCCCTGTGTCTCCTTGGAGCTGTGGCTGCTGGAGCTGTGCTGTGGAGGAGGAAGTGCTCAGGTGGGCAAGGGGTGGGGCTGAGTTTCCTGCCCCCATGGGGGTCAAGCCCAGGTGGAATTGTGCTCTGCCTTGTTAATGGGCATTGTGTCCCCACACGCATGCTTGTCCATCTGAGGCCTGTTTCCTAACACTGACCCTTTAGTGAGGCCTGTGGGAAAGTGAGGGACACATTTATCACCTGATGGTTCTAGTGATGGGGACTGATACCCAGCCTCACAGGTCAGAGGGTAAGGTCCCTGCTGAGGACAGACATCCAGAAGGGTGGGTGGTCCAGTCCTGCATAGGTACTGTCCCTGTATTTCCTCATCCTACCCTGTGTGTTCAGTCACAGTTCTGGAACCTTCCTTGTGCTTCAAGAGTATGGGGCTCCTTTAGGGTCATGGGACCAGCCTTCCCCCTGACTTCTCACAGAACATTTTCTTCCCACAGGCAGAGGCAGGAAGAGCTACACTCAGGCTGCCTGTAAGTCTGG
>PVKU01016102.1:0-15808 GCA_004027475.1 Anoura caudifer | reverse complement strand
GGAACATGTGAGATGAAGCACGTTATGTTATTAGGCATTCTCGCGTTTCAGTAAACACAGCTGAATAAATTTATAAATATCAGCATTAAGTGAGATTTAACACGAAGCTGTTTATCTTCTGGCTGTCAGGCAGGAAGGAGGTGACGCTCTCCATGTGTCACCCGCCAGCCGTGCAGTCTCCTGACCTGGCTCAGGTAAGGACAGGAGGGGCTGCTGAGGAGGCCTGGGCTGTGAGAGTCTCTGTCCCAGTTCCCCCAGCAGCGCAGCGAGGGTCTGGGTGACTCAAGGACACTATTTTACCTCTCGGAGTGAAAACCCCTTAGCTGCGCACTAAGAAACCCTCGCCGCACTCGGAAGGCTGCAGAGGATCACAGGAGCCGCTGCAAATGCCCGGCCGGTAAGAGGTGCACAGCCGAACGGCTTCACCGCTTCCTCATCTCCAGAGCTGGGCACCGCAGCCTTGATGGAAAGAAGACAGGTAGCAGGCAAAGCGGATGACAAGGCAGCCACAGGGTCACCTGGACACGGGGAGCCTGGCGTGCACCCTGCTGTGCTGCGAACAGGGACAGGTGGGACTGTGTTTCCATGAGTCCTCGAGCCAAACCTCAGTTTCCCCCTGTTGTGCTTATGGCCCTCTGACTCCAGAGCCTATGTGACAGCAGCCCAATGAGGCCACATGCAGTGAGGATCAAGTGTCAGAGAACAAGGGCCCTGGGACCAAAGACTTCATTTACAGGGGAGGCCCGAAAGTTGGGGCGATGGAACCCCAGCCCTTTGCGATGCCTGCTGCCCGCCTCTCACTTGCCTGGACCCCACTGCAGCCTGGACCTCTGTTCCAAAGCCTCTCACTCCTGGGCCACGTGGCATCTCCTGGAGCTGGCAGGTCCCTGGGCCTGGACCTTGGCCAGCACTTGGCACCTATCTCACACACACACACACACACACACACACACACACACACACACACACACATAAAATAGATTAAATTAAATATAAGACAAAATAAAACCTGTGATCCTGGTCTATATAAACTGCTGCGTCTAGACAAGGCGTCATACAGGCCCCCAGTAAAGGTCACATCGATACCAGGGTGGGCAAAAGGAGGCACAGAGTTGTGAGTATGTGAAACACGGAGTTTATTCTTGTGTCATTGTTCATTGATTACTGTGTTGTTTATTTGCATTGCCACTGTAAACCTCCTTTGCCTGCCCCTGTATGAGACTGACATGGGTTCTCTGCCCAGCACGGCTCCCTTTACTGAAAGAGGCCATCAGGTCCCAACGGAGTCCCTGAGAACAGAGCACCCTTGGCGCCCTAACACTCCTCGTCTCCCCCCTCCCTTTGCAGAGCCCCCCAATGCCAAGGATACACCGGGACAGTGTCCCTGAAGGTTTCCCAAGGTGCTTTGCTGCCAGGCAGCATTTCCATGGCGTTGTGGGTGGACGTCACAGGATGAAATGTGCAACAGGCCTGCACCCCCACCCCCTGCACACACTGCAGGCTGGTGAGCTCATGGAGGTCCCCTCTGCCTGTCCCAGGAACGGCCATCTGCACCTGATGCTGTCCTTTCTAAAGAGAAGGTAAATTAAGGCAGGTAGCATGTCGGGAGACTACACAGGAAGGCCTGGGGAAGTCTCCCAATGTCTCAGAATGGCTGCCTCCTTGTCGATGAAATGAAGGGTGGAAGCAGGTCATCTCTGCAGTCCACTCTGGCCTGAATCTCAAACATCACCATTATTAGCTCTCTGGCTGTGCAGGGAATGGAGGTTCTGGAGCTGAGATGCAGAGGAGCGGCATCAACTGCTTATTTACAGATCCTTGAGTGCAAGTGTATTGGGTTTTATGGTGAGATGAGCACCCAGGCAAATTCCATCATACCCCCACTTTCCTGGGAAGCCAGCTATGTGCGAGGCACTCTACCAGAGGCTCTGAAAGAGATGCAGAAGTAAGGAGGAAGTCTTGTATCCAAGTCGAGCGGCATGTGAGACAGGAATGCCGGGCCACATTGGGTCTGATGCTAAGCTGTCTGCTACTTATGCCTTTGCTGTTGCTGCTTTGAGAGTCTCGGCCAACAGAGGCAGGTGTGGCCAGACTCCCCCTGGCTGCAGCAGCCTGTGCCTGAAGATGGGGCCTCAGTAACGGCGACAAGACCCGTCTCACTGGATCGCTTCCACCCACTCTCGTGGGTGCCTGTCCATGTTCAAAGTGCCACAGTATTTCTGGACATCTGGGTGTGTGTGTGTGTGTGTGTGTGTGTGTGTGTGCGCGTGCGCGCGCTACCCTTGGGATATGTTACCTTCGAGGCTCTTCGATGATTTCTAAGTGGCAATGCTCGCCTTGAGCTTGGGAGACAGGCAAGCCAGAAAGGGATATTGTTATGTACTCAGACGACAGCACTGAAGCACAGAGGTTGGGAGTCGGCCAGAGGAGAGGGTGTTGGAAGAAGAGAACATGAGCAAGTCCCCAGGATTCAGACACACCTTAGACTGGAGATGGGGGGAGAAGGAAAAGTTGGAGCAGAAGGCACACGTGGAACAATCTGGAAGATGGGAGAACTGCAGGTGTGCACAATGACCTGGACGTCGGGTTAGCCGAGGGAAGGAGGGAAAAGGTGACCATGGCAAATACTGCAGGGCAGTCACAGGGTTAGAGAAAAGCCTCTGAATTTGGCAGCAAGCTGTGGACAGAAACCTGACCACAAGAAGCCAGGGAACGAACCGGCAGTAAGAACATTTACACAGTGCTGTGGGCTGAATTGTGTCCCCAAAAGGTATGTCGAAGTCCTAATCCCTGCCACCCCTGAGTGTGACCTTAGTAGGAAATAGAGTATTTACAGATGTAATCAGTTACATGCAGTCATTGGGATGGGCCTTTGATGCAATAATTCCAGAGCCGGATGCTGGAAGGCACTTTCTTGAGCCTTTCACTGTAAAGGTGAGGCAACAAAGGCCTGCACAGGTATTAGGGGTGAGCAACTCCCACAAATTTACAACGCTGGTTACTGGAGGGGTCCTTTCTCAGGAGTCAGTATTTTGTGATTTGTGTGTGTGAGTTTAGGAACAGTGTAAGCATGAGGGCGAAACCCTATCTTCATTACCCATGAAGATTTGGGAAATCACCTGAGTGCAAGTCAGACACTTCTCCCCCTGGTGGCACCTACCTGAATTACAGGCAGAGTCCTTCCATGGAGAGAACCCAGGAGACACTGGGGATCCCAGGACAGGTGCCCACACCTCCTTCACTGGCCTGAACCAGCTATTCAGAGACTTTTTTTTTCCTTTGCCTTAGTCCTCAGGGATTTGGGATGTTCACTGCCTGTTCTCCTCCCCATATCCCACTTTGTGCTCCCCTGCTCCCCCAGCTCCCTTTCCTGTGAAAAGTATAGTAACTAGGAAAACAGTAACAAGCAAAACTTGTAAAACTTGACCAGCACTGGTTCTGGCCTCCACTTCTTTGAAGTCTGTGAGTGGAAGGACCGCCCCCTACGTGCGCAGACATGAAATGCAGGCCTGACTTTTTCTTTGACTTTGAGAGGTGGGTCTCACCAGCCTCACCTGCTGCTGCCCCCACCTCCGCCATTCTTCCTGGCTCTTCTCTCCCTGTGACCTCTCCCCCAGGGTGACTCCTTGTCTCAGCCAGAATGTCAGCCAAAGCAGAATAAAGCATCGACTGGACTCCGAGGGATGTCCCTGTTGTCCCCAGGCCAGCTGCTGGGAGGATCCCCTCTGGGAATTGATCACAGTCACGTCTAAAATGCCAAGAATGAATTGATGTACACTCACCAAGCCTCAGCATCAGTGTTAGAGGTAGGTTTAAAGGTTGAAGAAGTCAATTTAGGACAAAAAAAAAAAAAAAGAAAAGAAAAGAAATTCTACTCTCTGCTCTAGTGATGAAAACATTCTTCGAGCAGTCTGCTGACAAAACACTCTTATGGCCAAGAGTAGAATTTCTCAGGGCAGATAGGAGACTGAGTCTAATACCAACTACCAATTGCCATGGGACAAATTACCACAAACAGCACTGAGAACAACAGGCATGTGCTATCTGACACAGTTGCCGAAGGTCAGGAATCCAGGAGCTCCATTGCTGGCGGTTCTGGCTCAGGGATTCTCACGAGGTTACGGGCAGCTGTCAGCCAGGCCTGTGGTCATCTGAAGGCTGGACTGTGGCTGGACGATCCACATGCGAAATGTCTCCCTCACGCACTTGTTGATGGGAGGCCTGTCAGATCTTTGTCCCATGGGCTTCTCCATGGGGATGACTGACTGTCCTCATAACATGGCACCTGGCTTCCCCCAAGACAAGTAACCCAAGAGGCAGCAGGACAGAAGCCTTATCTTATAACGTAGCCTCGAAAGTGACATGTCACCTCTGCTGTACTCCAGTGGTCGTATAAACCCACCCCGATGTAATGTGGGAGGTGACTACACAAGGGCATGAGTATCAGGAGGCAGGGGTTATTTGGGCACCAACTTTGAGGCTGACTACGTTTTAGGAGGTGCACTGAATGGAACTTGTCACTCCAGTATATGGACTAGAACTAAAACTAGAATTGCCAATGAATACTGTTGATCAGTGGTTCATCAAAGTTCTCCTCTAATTAAGGCACTGCAACTCTGAGATTTATTAAAACAAATGCTTTTCTTGGGAAGAGTATGATGACATCGACCCAAATGCCCATTACCATCAGCAAACACCGGGCAATCTGACAGAGAGCAATCTCCAGGAGAGCAAAGCCTGGAGGTGCAGGGGTCTTGGCCAGGCTCCACTTGGCTCCCAGATGGTCTTCCCCAACCCCCCTAGTCTCTGGAATCGGAGGGTCTGGGTTCCAATCCTGGCCCAACACACAGTAGTTCAGTGACCTTGAGTATATTACTTAGCCCATCAGAGCCTCACTTTGCTCTGATGAAACAGATCAACACTAACCTCATCAATTGCTCATGAGGATGATAGAGATATAATGCTATTGGAAAGTGTTCTGCGGGTGCTAGTTACTACTGCAGTCCATGGCTGTCTCTCGACCTTCAGCCGTCCTGCAGAGCACCCATGGCAAGGGAGATGGAGAAGGGAGGGCTCACTCCACTCCGGGGTTTGTGGCTGAGAAAATGCTAATGAAAGGCTTCCATCTTCTACTTGGCAGGGAAGGGAATGAGCCACCAAAAACACTTCTCTGCCTGGCTGGTGTGGCTCAGTGGGTTGAGTGCTGGCCTGTGGACCGAGAGCTTATTGGTTTGATTCCATTCAGGGCACCTGCCTGGGTTGCAGGCCAGGTCCCCAGTTGGGGTCCTGAGAGAGGCAGCTGATTGGTGTTTCTATTGCACATTGATGTTTCTGTCCCTCTCTTTCTCCCTCCTGTTCCCTCTCTCTAAAAATAAATAAATAAAATCTTTTTAAAAACACTCATCTCAACACAAGTCCTGAGCTTGCTTATCCTCTGCTGGGCCTACAACAGTGTTAACTGAATGTCTGGGCCCTGAGGGGTCCCAGTTCTAGAGGCTTCACTAATCAACTGAGAGGGCATGTTGCCTGCTTTCCCCTGTAGTTTTGCAGGAGGGGCTGACATCACATAACCCTGGTGCTGACACTTGGGAAGAATACAGGACACAGCAGTGAATAAGGGGGCTGAACCCCTTCCATATTGGATCTACATCTCTTTCCTCCTCTGTCTTTAACATGGAAGGCTGAGTCTAGTTCTGAGCCCATTCATATATTCGTCATTCATTCATTCATTCATTCATTCTTTATTGGTTGTCCACTCTACACCAGAAACTGCATGAATGAAATCACAGTAATCCTAGTATCCCACCCCATGGAGTCCATCTCCCAGTGTAAGGATATGAAAAGGAGTTTATAGAAAGGAAGAGTTAAACTGGTTCATAGAGATCTGGAGGTGGGTCTTCAGAATCAGTCTGGGAAAAGGGACAACAACATAAGCAGAGATAAAGCTCTCTCTGCACCTCCTCTTCCTCATCTGTAAGAACTAGGCTGTTGGTTTTGTTCTGGTCTCCTTGGCCTTGAGACACTGGGGCAGCTGGCAGGGTGGGTATTGGCCTAGTGATGGGTGGGTGGGGCACTGAGCAGACTGTGGGAGGTCCTAGAGAAAACTCCAGGTTTGCTGAGGAGGCCAGACCCACGAGATTGAGGTGACTGTGAGGTCAGAAGCCAAGGTCCTGATCTAGGGTCTCAGGCCTGTGTCTCGTCCTCTAGCTAGACCATGAGCACCTGGAAGGGAAGGAGTCTGGTCTCGCCAAGGTGCACCCTTCCTCTCCTCCTGAGCCTCCGAGACCAGATGGCCTGTGTTTAGACCATCCTTATGACCTTTGTGAATCTGCCCCATCTTTCAAGCATCAGAATCTTCTTTTTAACCCTAACAAGGGTCTGGTATGATTGGCAGTTTGCATTCTGCCCTCCTATGACCCCTTCAGGTGAATTCTTACTGACATCATAGTGCTTTGTGTACTCTCCCACACTCAACACCATTTCTCCTGTCAGGCCTTAGTTCCTTCCAGGCAGGACTTGTGACTCGTTCTGAAATACCACAGGAACTCAATCCAGTGTACGGCAAACAAAGATCATTAGAAAATGCCTGCTTTCCTCGTGGATTCAGATGCTCCTGGAGGACTGGCTTTGCAGGACCAACAATGGAGGTGGGTCTGTAACACGCTTCCTAGAGGGGGTCTGGGGGCTCAAGGAGGCTGGGGAGGTGGGGCAGAGAGACTAGAGACCCAGCAGCTTGACCACAGCTCTGGGACCGAGCGGCAGGGATGGAGGGGAGAGGAAACTGGGGCGCATGGGATGAGGCACTCCAGGAAGAAAGCGCGGGCTCTGCGGGCCTGTCCTGCGATGCTGCGCGACCAGGCTCGGTGAACCTCCTGGTTCGTTATGAAATGAGGCTGTATAAAGAAAAGAATCCCATGCAAATGAAGGCTAAATGCTTTTAATTAAAGGAAGGAGCCTGGAGACCAGCCGGTGTGAGGAGGGAACTGGAGCAGGTCGAGCTGTGCTGCCAGCGGGGAGGGAGCCGCTGGCCCTCAGGGCTTGCCCTTTCCTCATGGCCCTAATGCAGACACCACTCCTCCCGCCCACCCGACATCGCATTGGGGGCAAAGCCTAGCGTGAGGAGAAAGGAAGGCCCTCCTTTCAGTGCTTTGGAATAGCTCTGACACGGCAGATTGACCCAGTGCCCCATGGCCCCAACTCCCAGGGTAACAGCTGGGGGAAGCTTTTAGAACCCAAATCACTTTATCTTATCATCGGAGCCGAGAACAAGCCCTATGCCCTGTGCTTTAATTATCTTATCTCATGTAATCTTCACGCAGCCCTGGAAACTGTCTCCCTCTCAGCGGTGAGGCAACTGAGGCTCCAAGGCTGACTTGAATGAATGGCAGAGCAGAGCCTCCAAGACCATCCAACTCCACAGCTCAAGGTCTCGGGACTTTTATCATGGATAAGGGCACTAGGGTGGCGCCTGGTGGAAATGGCGTGCACACGGCCCTGGGACAGCGCGTGTAACTGGTGCTCAATAATCGGAAAGGCCCTCCCTGGCCCAGACTTCCCTTCACTTGGTGGTGGTGGAGGTTGGTTCCCCTGGAGGACGACTCTGGAAAGACGAAACCCAGGGCACAGAGATCACCTGTTGGGCCCCAAAGGCCAGGCTAATAGGCAAGAGCATCTAGGTGTCTGGGTCCTGGCTTCTCGACCAGCTTTTCTGAGACAGATGAGGTGGAGAAGGTGAGTGCTGTTTACTGTCTCCCTCGCTCTTGATGGAAAGGTGGAATGAGGATGGTAGCAAAGCAGAGGCAGGTCTCTGAAGCCGTAACAAGTCCTCAGGGCCCAGGTGGTCTGGCTTTACCTGAAGCTCCATGATCCAGATGCTCCTCCTTTTCATTCACTACACACCAGGCACTCAAGCCCTTGCAGTGTACCAAGCAAACGAATGTTCCTTACCCACCTGCCTGTTGAAATCAGGATTGCTGTGGCCAGCAAGCTGAATGCCACCTCATTGTGCCACCTCCATTAGAGTCACCTGTAATGACAACATAAGCCACCCAAGCAGGGCAGTCCCTTACAGTCACCGAATGGCCTGTGGAGTGAAGCCCACCAGTGAGCTTTGCCTGGGGGCCTGCCACGTGCAAAGTGACTCTTCACTCCTGAAAGGACAGTGACAAAAGCACTCATGTTGTGTGGGATGCTGTTTCCTGTGTGATCATCCACCTTCCGGTATGACAGACACCTTCATCCCCATTTCATAGATGAGGACACAAGCCTCAGAGAGGTCAGGTGGCCCAGGGCCACTCAGTTTCAGGTGAAAAGGCTGGGACAGTCTCCCTGACACCTTAATCTGAACTCTGCCCCCATTCCCATGCCCTCTGAGATTGGAAGGGCCACCCAAAGTTCAATGGCCACATCCTTGCCTCATGGCCTGTGGAGGACTGGTTCCGTGAAGGAAGATCTCCCTCCCGGAGTGGACTCAGTGTGAATTCCTGGACCGGGTTGTGACAGGAGGAGAGCCTTGGATTTGTGAAAGAATCAGGGTCAGCGATCCACAGTCTCCACCACCCAGAGCAGATTTTGGAAGACAGTGCTTAACGTCCCAGCGTCGGCAACAGTCAAACAGCAGTGCTCTTCTCAGCGTCTGCCCTCTTCTCGGGCCTGAAGCCGAGATGGGCTCGCTGCCTCTCCTCCTCCCACCTGCTTCTCCCTGGGTCTCAGAGCAGGCCCCTCCTCCCCAGGGCCACTGGACAGCACCCTCCCCAATTTGGGGCCCCTGTGAATCAGGGTTCCAAAAAGGTCTGGCAGCGATGGAATGGGGTGTGGCTTGGCAAGGGAACCTGCGTGTTTAGCACAATGACCTGATTGTGCAGCTCGTCCAACTCAGCAGGCTCAGATGGTCACATGACCCCCGGGCAGCAGGTGCTGTGACCTTTGCCCAGAGTGCTGGAGCCTTCGGAGGCAGGACTGAGTGCCAAAGAGGAGAGAGGAGGTCTGGCTGTCTCCCGCTGCCCCGGGACCTGGCAGCCACTCCCTCTGTGCCTCTTCCTGACCCTAGTCAGGATCTGAGCCCACCTCCCCCCAGATCCTATCAGAGGCTCCTCAGCTGCCCAGAACAAAGAAGAGACACACAGACACCATCCCCAGGTAAATATAAAGGCTACTGAGCTTCTGCTACAACCACCAGCTGCCAAAAACCAATGAGGAGCGTGCACAGCTGAGACTTTGGCCCAGGGCGTGCCCAGTGTTGGGATGCACGCTGTCACACTGAGGTCATTGAGTTGTCCCTGCCACTCACATTCCTTCCGTCAGACATCAGTCAGGCCCCACAAGGGTTTCCTGAGTACCTCTGGTGTGTCAGGCATGGCACAAGGCACAGAGGACACAGCAGCGACCCCTTTACTTCCATGAGGGGAGACAGATGGTAAACAAGTAAGTGACTTGTTTACACTTGGAGGTGAGGGGTGAGTACCAAGCTAATGGGGAAGGAGCAGCAGCATAAAGGCCCAGAGCAGGAACAAGCCTGGTGCACACGAGGACAGCAGAGGCCAGTGTGGCTGAGGCCGAACAAAGAGGGAAGAGGGAGGAGAGGGGAAAGTACAAGGGAAGTGAGCAGTGTGGGCGATGGAGCAGGACTTGGGAGGCAGTGGGAGAAACCGTCACACTCCCTGTGTGCTCTGGGGAGCCTGAGAGTGCATTAGACTATCTTAGAGTTCCGTGCCTGCTCGAACACGTAGAATGATGCATTGCATTATACACACTATTCTGCATTATTATACAGAAGACACAACGGCAACGTGCAGGAATACACACACACACACTGACAAATGCATGAAATGAGATAATGGACGATAGCATTTATTCACCATGAAGAATCAGTCTATAGTATTATTTCAGCCTGCGGGGTTTCAAAGTGCTTTCACACCCAGGAGTTCACAGGAGCCAACCCATGGAGATTAAGAAGGAAGCTGTCCTTCAGGACTCTGTGTGGAAAAGGAGAAAGCACGGTGTGGAGATGATTTTTGCTGCACTGTGACCTGAGGGCCAGGGCGCTGTCCGCCTTCGCGCACCCCACCTGGACAGAGATAGGAACTTCAAGGTCCAGGTGCTGTGCGTGACTTCCTCAGGGTCCTGAGCCTGGGACCCCACCCTGCTGACTATTGGCCAAGGCTTTTCAACGGCCCTCTACAAAGGCAGGTATGTCTTCTGTGACGTTCCGCCCCTCCTTCCTCCTGGTCAGCCTTTCTCTGCTACTTAGCCTCAGGGCTGCTATCAGTGTTTAGACTGGGATGGGACTTGAAATCCAAACCCTGGGCAACTTGAGGCCCCACCTCCTCCCCACCTGTCGGCCCAGCTGTGCGGTCTGGGTCCTGGACAGGCACCTCCCTCCCATTGTCTGGTCTGACACAATCAGACAGGAACTTCTCCTGGGACTTTGGGAGAAGAGCCAGACCTGCCTGCAGTGGCTGCCACTTTGGGGGCCCAAGCTCTGAGCCCTCCAGAGGGGAGAGCAGGGCCAGCACTTAAACTGGATGTGGTTTACGCAGTGCTGCATTCTTTCAATACTAGACCGATGACAACATTGGAAGTCCATGGCTGACTGACCACCTTTCCACCACCCCATGGCCACCATTGCTTCTCCCACCCCCAGCGTTCCCATCAGCCTTCAGGGAATTATGGGAACACAGCCTCCCAGCTGCAACCCATTTTCCACACTGCAGCCAGGAAAACTTTCTAAAGCATAAGTCTGGCCGTTCCTTTCCCCTGATAAACTCCTTTTACACACTCCCCTTTGCTTTTTAGGGTAAAGTCCACATTCCTTAACGTGCCTTCAAGAACACTGGGATCTAACCCTGCACGGTCTCCCAGCCCCACCTCTTGTCCCCACCATATCTGTGCACACGTGCATGTGCATGCATGGATGCGCACACGCGCGCACAAACACACACACACCCTGTAACTTCACTACTGTGAGCTCAGTTCCCTAAATGTGCTTGGTGCCCACTGGCTGCTGGTCCCTCGCATGTGGTCTTCCCCCCCATACCAGAGTATTCTGTATTCACCTCCTCCCAGCCCTCTGTTCGCCTGGTTGGTTCCACCTCTTCCTTCTGGCCTCTGCTTTGAGGTCCCATCTGAACAGCCAACAGTGTGAGGTGCCCTGCTCTTCGAGGTCAGGGACACACCTCCCACTGGCCACTGCAGCCCCATCATAGCATGTCGCACACTCACCTGCAAGGGCTTGTCTGTTTCAGGATGACATGACTCTTGTTTTGGTCACCAGTGTGTCCCCAGGTCCTAGCAGAGTGCCCAGCACTTAGTAGATGTTCAGCAAATGTTTGTACAGTGACACATGGAAAGGAAGGCAGGGAAGGAGAGGGAGTGAGGCGGAAGGGGAGAGGAGAGAAGGGTCTGGTTGTCTTGGTGAGGAGACCCTGGCATATGGCATAGTCATAATTGTCCAAATTCATCATCCCTCCCTCACATTTCTCCATTTCCTAACAATTTACAAATCACTTCCACACCACCCTGCTGATAGGATGCTAATAACATATGACTTTTTTAAAACTGAGGAACCTGAGGATCAGAGTGGGTGAGTGGCTTTCCTGAGGTCACACAGCTCAGGGCCAGGTCTCTCTGACTTTGAGTTCACAGCTTCTCAGGTTCTGGAACAGAGAGACCGAGCTCCAAGCATGGGGGTCCAGCTCTCTCTTGAATCCTGAAGGAGAGATTATAATGCTGGACTCAGTCACCCGATTTGATCTGTGAAGGTGGCATTGGGTGACTGGGGCTGAAGTCACAATGTCTTCATTCCTTGGTTAGCTCTGGGCAGTCAAGGATGGTCTCAGTGAAGGGCATTCCTCCACCGATGGCTGCCCGAACTTCTGTGTACCAGCGTCACTGCCCGCAGGACTGGGGAACCTCACCACCTCCTTCTTCTCACCTGCTCACCTTCGATCTTCAAAGGTGTATTGGGGAGCAATGAAAAGAGAAGGCAGACTAGGCTCGAGGGAGTCCATTTCTCCTGTTTAAAGGTGCCTGCCCCGTGCTCCCACCATTCTGTTTCTCATTTCCAACTTCTCCAGTAAAGCACTCACATGTGTGCACGAGTTCACTGCAGAACAACTCTTGTAAGAAAAGGCAGAAAGGGGGCAGCTGCAGGAAAGTCCTGCCCGCATGTGTGGACTCTGGTGCAGAAGCTGGAAGTGCAGGTGGACACGTGTCCTGACACGGGAAGACGCTTGAGGCGGCGCTGAGGGAGTGGGCGTGCCGCTGCTCCCGCACGCCCCCAAACAGAGTCCCCGCTTCCACAGGAACAGACAGGAGACAGGGGCAGGAGTGGTCTGCGAGGGCGAATACCGAACAATAACAGGGTTACCTCAGGCTAGGGCTGAAGAAGGGAGACATTTATCACCACTGTGTGAATTATTTATGATATATTATGTGTTTATGCTAAAAAGAAATAAACGAAAACAGAAAGAAAACTGGGGAAGAGTGTGGCTTCTCAGTGAATCGGAAAGTGGCAGTTAGATCCGACGTCGCCCACCAGGCCGCTGAGCCCACCCGCCCTCCCAGGAAGGGTGTCATGGTGTGACCCCATCCTCCGGAGCCACAGGGAGAGATGTCTGGCAGGAGAGATGTCCAGGCAGGGAGCAGGTTCGCGCCCACACGCGCAGTCTTGGGCGCTCTGAGGAGGCCGGGCACGTGCGCACCCAGACTGGCGTGAGGACGAAGCTCCCAGGCCCCGGGGCCTGGGGCCAGGTCATCCATGGAACCCGCAGGTTCCGTTCCCCCCTCTGTGTACCCTCACCCCATCGCCACCTTTGGAAACTGTCCCTCTCTTGGTGTCCTGAGTATGGTGACAGGGATACCGCCCTTAGGTCTATGAGCACCATCCTGTCCCTTCTATCGGGGCTGTTTTACCTTCCGTCACCAATATTTACTGAGCACCCACAGCTCCGTGGACTTCGTCTGCTTAACCGTCCCGGTGTCACACAAGCACCGTATTAGTCTCATTGCTCAGTCTCTGCGGAGGCAGACTGTGACTGCACAGGTCCCACGGAGGACAGGACTGCGCCGGGCTCCAGCTCTGGTGCCCGAGTCCCAGCCCCTCGGTCCGTAGTCGGTCATCCTCCTGCATTGTCTCCGCAGCACCGAAGGACAGGAGCTCCAGGGTTGGAGTGGGAAAAGACCCTTCTCCTGGGCTCTAATCGTCTCCGCCTCAGTGCGCCTGCGCGCGGGGGAAGGCTTCCGAGTCTGAACGCGGCAGGGACCGCAGGCGCAGGCGCACTGGTGCGGCTTGCTGCTCGAGGCTCACGGACAGGAGTGCGGGACAGAGGAGGACAGTCGTCGCCGCCGCACAGAGACAGCAGGCCTACAAGCAAAGAGTCCACGACAAAGTCTAGAAAAACGTCTGCACGGGTTTAAGGCCCAAGGACCTGCTGTGAAATCTGGGCCACCACCGATGACGCTGTGTCGTATCCTGAAACCTGTAGGAAATTAAAACGTAAACGTTTCACCGTTGAAAAACGGTGAATATGTGAAGTGATGGAGGTGTCGGCTCACCAGACGGGAGTCCTTTCACAGTGTGCATACATATCAAGTCACCATGTTGTACACTTTAAATGTAGTATCTTACAGTTTTGTTTTGTCAGTCTTACCACAAAGCTGAAGAGAGAAAGGGGAACCGCAAACGTGCAGGGTGTGTGACGTACTCACTCCTGCCACCGATGTGCCCATGTGCTGGCGGCTCAGCTTCGCCCAGTGCGTGGGGCTCGGGTGGGACAGCGGCTTCGCTTCTCTCTCACCCTTCCACTCCTGGAGAGCTTGGGCTCCTCACCGCGGGTCAGGCTGCCCCCAACCACAGGCCTGGCCACCCTGAAACTGGGAGAGGGGACCCTGTTTCTAGTTTCTTTTCTAGTTTGTTCCATTGGCTTTCCTGGAGCTATTACTCCGTCTGGGCCCTGGAAACACCCTCTGGGCGTGGAGAGAATGCTGGCTCGGGGTCCAGGTGAGCCTGGGTTTGATCCTGGCTCTGCCGGCACCAGACTGGCCCAGAGCAACCTCTATGCGCCGCTTGCCTCAAACTCATCCTCACTGGGTGTCGTGGAAAATAAATGGGGTTATACTTAAGGCACTCAACAGTACCTGGCGTTTAATAATACTTCGTAAATAATAGTAGAGATGACTGCTGTTATTAGGAGGAAGCCACGCCGTGCTCAGCATTTCCTCAGGATGAGGGCATGTCTGTCCCCAGATGTGGGCCCTGTGGCCCCAAGGGTGGCCCTAATGTGGGTATGGGGCCCAGAGATAAAAAATGGATGCAAGGCCCTAAACCCTCAGGGCTGCTCCTGCAGGTGCAGGGAGGTGGGGCCATTTGTCTGCAGCAGAAGGCAAGGTGGCTGACTGGGAGGTGGCCCAGGCCCAGGATCGCTGTGCTCAGATGCAGAGCCTTCCTTGCGGGGCAGGCAGTCAGTCCCACTTCCCAGCCTCCAGGGTCCCGGTCCCTTCCCCAGGCCCCTGAGCACTGCCGAGGGTCAGGGGAGGGCAGGCTCTATTCCGGGGTTTGTGCCAGGAGCAGGGACCTCTGGCACTCCAAGGCCACAGAGAACAAAGCTGGCCCTGAGTCTGGTGAAGAGCCCTGTGCCTGCGTTTTTCCTTGGCGCCTCCCCAAGAACGGCTGTTGGGAAGGCAGCCCACTCAGGTGCCCTGAGTTGGCCTGGGAGGGTCCCTAAGTCTTGCCTCTGGGGGCTGGAGGCAGAGGCCTGGCTGAGGGGAGGCATTCCTGCAGAGTGAGCTGCTCTGCTCTCCTGGTGCAGGGAAGTATTCTAGCCACCAGGGTCTGACCTCACCCTGGCCACTCCCTGGGTTCCAGAACCTTCTTCCTGAAGGGAGGGGTGTGCGCGCTGGGGAGGGAGGGGTTAGGCTGGGAGAGTAGAATGCCCAACACTTAAGGCCAGGTCACCAGTGCTCCTCAGGACTTTGAGTCAACCACCCACTAGCTAAGAACCTTGGGCACGGTACTTATTTTCCTGAGGCTCTGTTTTCCCATCTGCAAAATAAGTTGCAAAAGGACCTAGCTCATTATCTGTGACTAAAAAAAAAAGAAACTATTACTGACCTGTGTTATCCCCTCTCTACATGACCCCTTTCCTCTCCTGTCACCTTCCTCCCTGCTCCCCAGTGAGACTCTTTCCTACACAAGCCTGGGAACAGAAGTCTCCACCTTGCAGCCCAGGTGGCGGCCACCAAGGCACTAAAGGTGGGCACGGAGCTCAAGAGAGGTATGCCCAGGACACCTCTCCAGCCTGACACCAACTGGACAAATGCCACCAGTGGCTTTTTCCAAAGTGCTTCCTACAACTGGTGGTCCTTTCCTTTCACCTGCCAGGACCTGTATTTCTATTTCTGGGTTTTGAAAGCCTGAGGGGAGGAGGGGAGGAGCACAGGATAATTAATGATTGATTCTCTGGCACCACCAGCAGGAGGCCTCGGGGCAGGCTGTGGACGTTTCCTGAGGTGTGGGGATGCGGTGGAAATCCTGTGTGGCTGTGGCACAACTGGGCAGGTCGGAGGGGAGGGTGTGCCCTGAGCCCTTCTGCCCTCTGCAAACCCCTGCCACCCGGAGGCTCTGCCCTTGTGGGGCCCCTTCTGCCTTCAGCTGTGCTCCCTCTTTCTGGGTCCCCTCACAGACACCCCTGCCCCCATGCAGCCCCCACACCCACCCTGCACCTACACCCACTCACTGGCCCTTTCCTGCCAACAGGAAATCACCTGTCCATCACCCAGGGGCTCAGTCGGCTGTTTGAAAAACCCACAG
>PVKU01016101.1:0-15795 GCA_004027475.1 Anoura caudifer | reverse complement strand
TTTTTTTTTTTTTTTTTTTTTTTTTTTTTTTTTTTTTTTTTTTTTTTTTTTTTTTTTTTTTTTTTTTTTTTTTTTTTTTTTTTTTTTTTTTTTTTTTTTTTTTTTTTTTTTTTTTTTTTTTTTTTTTTTTTTTTTTTTTTTTTTTTTTTTTTTTTTTTTTTTTTTTTTTTTTTTTTTTTTTTTTTTTTTTTGTTCATAGTTTTAATCTTTTTCTTATATAAGTCTTTTAAACATTTCATATAATAATGGTTTGGTAGTGATGAACTCCTTACTTTTTTTTTCTTGCCTGGGTAGATCTTTTTCTTCCCTTTGATTCTAAATGATGGCTTTGCTGAGTATAGCACTCTTGGCTGTAGGTCCAAGTTCTCTTGTTACTTTTAAGATTCTCTCTTTAACCTTTGGCATTTATGATGTGTCTTGGAGTGGGTCTCTTTGCATCCATCTTGTTTGGGACTCTCTGTGCTTCCTGGACTTGCATGTCTATTTCCTTCACAAATTAGGGAATTTCCTTTCATTATTTTTTTCAGATAGATTTCCAATTTCTCACTTTCTCTTTTCCTTCTAGCACCCCTGTTGCAAATGTTGGGCCTCTTGGGGTTGACCCAGAGCCTGCTTATACTATCCTTGTTTTGACAGGTGGTTTTTTGCTTCCTTGTGTTACAAATCATTTATTTGCTTCTCAGTTTCATCCACCTCACTGTCATTTCCCTGTAAATTAAATTGTTCTTTATTTTAAACAGTATCCTTTATTTCTGACTGGATCTTTTTTATGCTGTTGAGGTCCTCACTACGTTCCTTGAGCATCTTTATAACCAGTGTTCTGAGCTCTGCATCTGATAGATTGTTTATCTCCATTTTGTCTGGCTCTTTTTCTGGAGTTTTGATCCTTTCCTTTCATTTGGGCCATGTTTCTTTGTCTCCTCATTTTGGCAGCCTCCCTGTGTTTGTTTCTGTGTTAGGTAGAGCTGCCTTGACTCCATGTCTTGTAGTGTGACCTGATGTAGTTGGTGTCCTGTAGGGTCCAGGAGCACAGCCTCCCCTATCACCCAAGGTGTGTACTCGAGGTGCATCCTTCGTGTGGGTTGAGTACACTGTCTTGTAGTTATGCCTTGATTCCTGTTGGCAGGTCAGTGGCAGGGATTTACCCAGACCAGTCGGCTACAAGGATTGGCTGTGACCACTTACTACCACCTCCACCCTCCGTGGAGGATCAACTTTTCAGGGGCAGGGTGGTGGTGCTCCTCTGTGGTCTGTACTGTCCACTGCGTGCACTATCTTTGGAGTTTATCCAGTGGTACAGGCCAGGGTCATCTCCCACCTCTGTTTTGCCTTGGGCCACCCTACCTGGCTATAAAGCAATCTGGGATGGCTGCTACTTGGGCTGGGCTGGGAGATTCCCAGGTGAAGCTGAGCTGTGAATCTAGGCTGGCTGCTGCTAGTGCCAGGCCTGGGGCACACAGTTTTGAGAGGATTTAGGAAGTTGTGAAGCATGAGCCAAGACCAGCCATTTATGTTGAAAAGCAGCTTGGTTAGGCCCATACGTTTGGTAAGACAGAGAGTCACTGGGGATCTCCAGGGAGGGTCAAACAGTGGCAACCAGTTTGCTGGCTCTGTGTGGGAAGAGTTTAGAAAAGGGACAGTGGCTTTTCTTCACCTTGCTGCCAGAAACTTTGGTTCTCCCTTCATGCCACTGGTGCCTTTCAAGTTACTACTCCAGTTCTGGATCTCAGAGGGAATGAATTTGAGTAGATGAATCCGTGTGTGGGTTCCTTTTTAAGAGGAACTGCTTGGTACTCCAGCACTTTCTTCCACCAACTCAATCCCCCTTGGTTTTTTCAGCCAGAAGTTGTGGGGATTTATTTTCCTGACCTGGAACCCAAGGCCTGGGGGCCTGGGGGCCTGGGGGGGATTGAGACTCCTTGCTGCCAAGATACTTCTCCCAAGTTGTTTTTTATCCACACCGCTCATGGGGTGGATGCCATTCTGCTTCTGCACCCTCCCACCAGGCTGGGTGGGTGTGGTTTCTTTAATTTTGTAGTTGTCAGACTCCTGTTCAACTCTATTTCTGATGGTTCTCAGTGCTGGTTGTTCTGAACTTTAGTTGTAAGTTTGATGTGGTTATGTGAAGAAGTGAGCCATGTCTTATCTACACTGCCATCTTGATCAGAAGTCCTGTGCCTCGTTTTTATTATGGCCTTGTACCTCAGTCGGGTGAAACAGTATGGTTTGAAAGGGAATTCCAGTGCCATGAAGTATAGGGAATCTGGAATGGCTGGCTCACTGGTTTGGAGACTGGCACCAGTGAGAGTGAGTGGGTTGGGGTAGGTAGGTTAGATTAGATCTCTTAACTCCAGTAGGACTGGGGCTTAAAGTATCATCTTTCACAAAGGAGAGTAATTTCTGAACACTTGATATTTTAGTTTCTGGATCATTATACTCAGGAGAATTTTAAGTCAAAAGAGGAAAAGCTCTCTGTAAGATAGTGATAATTTGTGTTAATTCCCATAAATTGCTTAGAACTGACAAATTAACAGCTTAGTTGACAGTTATCCTCTGAGGAGAAATTATTGTGGAAGTGCCAAAGCTTTCCTTCTTTTGAATCACAAATTTTCTTATTTCCTGAGCCTCAAACTTAAGTGTTCCTTATTGGAACTTAAAACAAGACATTATGTGAAGGTTTTCTTAACCTTCCACGTCATGGATTCTTTGGCACATGGCAAATCAATTACTGTTTGGTTTCAAGGGGAATGTTGTAGGCTGGTCAGTACCTAAAAACTGCTTAAATGAAAGTTAGTAAATCATTTTATCACTTGTTTTGCAATGTATATATGCTCTTTCTTAAGAAAATGTTCCTGTCACAACCACTCCTAGAAAAAGACAAAATACGACTGTGTTGGAACAGGATGGAAACCCTTTAAATTGGGTTGAGGAGAATACAGAATTATCTATGGTTCTCTGCCTGTAACAGTTTCGGAACTATTGAGTATATCACATCTGTTGCTTAAAACATTTGAAGTTAGGTAGAGAAGCAGTTGGAAGATTGTTTTATTTTATAGAATTCCTGTGCTTTGGAGTTGAGTTAGTTACTAGAAGGTACAGAAGGAGAGGAAGATTTTCCCCCTTACTGGTGTGTCTGAACCTCCTTCTGTTGCCACAGGCTTTTGTAGAAATGACATGGAATGTAGAGACTGTCTAGAACTGTTGTCCTTGTAAGAAGTTTTTAATTAAACTTTGAAGTTTCTCATTACCAAATATTACCAAGCTGTAACTTGGGAACTTGGGTGTATTTTTAGCAATTGCTGGGCTTCTTACCAGTGGAAGCAGCAGTTCAGTAACCAGTGATTTTTGTTGTTGTTCTTTTGAGAGCTAAATGTGTGCTGGGTAATGGATTTAGGTATTAGTGATTAGTGAAAAAGACTGACAATATTCTTTGCCCTTTTGGAGCTGAGTAGAGCTTATGCTTCACTGTTGTTAGAATTGGTAGTGGTATTTTATACCCAGCTAACATGCATGAGATGGCTGTTAGTTTTTATAGACCAGAAATGGTTAATACTGGCAAGTTTTTATATGGTTCACCCTAATAATCACTAGCAATGGTGATTTTATGTGCTTCTATGGTGCAGAGATCAGGAATTTAGCTAATAATATGTATGTTCGCAGACTCAGTTAATTGCAATCCCTTTTTGTATGTACGTACTTTGGCTTACATGAATTGTTTATTGTAGCATATATATGAAAAGAATAAGGTCAAGATAAAGGCCATTCACTGTAAAAAAAAGCTTTGCTAATACTGTAGAGGAACCTTTTATGTCCACTGCGTAAGGCCATCCAACCATGTCATTTGGTGTTTGTGTGTATATGTAGCATTTTCTTGAAGAAAAGTAGCTTAGGTATTTAAAATATCAAAGGAAAATTTTACTGGCCTTTTGAATGAAATAAAAATAATAATAATAGCTTAGATTATGTAATAGACAGTAATTTATTTTATAAGTCACTGCTCTTTGGATCTTGCTGACTTAATTTAGTTGTGAAGGCATTCTGTTTTCTTCTTATCCAATAGGATGTACAGTTACCCAGCACGTGTTCCACCTCCTCCTCCTATTGCTCGGGCTGTAGTGCCCTCGAAACGGCAGCGCGTATCAGGAAACACCTCACGAAGGGGCAAAAGTGGCTTCAATTCTAAGAGTGGACAGCGAGGATCTTCTTCCAAGTCTGGAAAGTGTATGTATTATTATCACACCTTCGTGGTGTTTCTTCTGTGTTGAAATAGGGAAAATAATGCCATTAATGCGTAGTTTTGTGCAGATGCCTTTGCATAATCAAAATAATAGAAGATAGTAATTAAGAGCGCAATTCTAGACTGCCTTCTATCCTTATGACTCTGGTAATTTGAATGAAGTTACTAGACTGTAGGGAGTTGAGGCACCTGTTAAATTTATGAAATATGTGTCAGTAAAACTGTACTGAGAACATATTTTGAAAGGAAATTAAGGTCTTTAGCAGGCCTTCAAAAGTCAGAACGCTACTGGTAGTGGAGTAAGCACGTTAGATTCCGCTTTTCGTTTTCAGCTGTAAAATACCAAAGGTCCCCGTTACTGACACAGTCGGACACTGGAGCTGTTTCTCCCCGGGCATGTCCTGTTGGCCACTGCTGTATAACCTAGTGGGAATGCGTTTGGTTGCTGGTAGCTTCTGGTGCCCTTGATTCTTACCTATTGTTGTTTGTCTTAAAAGTGAAAGGAGATGATCTTCAGGCCATTAAGAAGGAATTGACCCAGATAAAACAAAAAGTGGATTCTCTACTGGAAAGCCTGGAAAAAATTGAAAAGGAGCAGAGCAAACAAGGAGGTAAATGTTACTGCTGCTTGTGGCTATAGGGTTGGGTTTGCACCTAAGAGAGTTGAAAATACCTGCTGGAATAGTGGGAGGTAAAGCAGTTGAATATGAAACTTGGCTTAACTTGGGAAGGGCACTTGTGGGAGGATGTAGACTCGTGCTGCAGTTCTAGGGTTCCTGTGGGGGTGGTCTGCACCCTGGGGCGTTACTTGGCCGTAGACAGACTTGTCCTTCTCACCCGCAGTAGAGATGAAGAACGATAAGTCCGAAGAGGAGCAGAGCAGCAGCTCCCTGAAGAAAGATGAGACTAATGTGAAGATGGAGTCTGAGGGGGGTGCAGATGACTCTGCTGAGGAGGGGGACCTACTGGATGATGATGATAATGAAGATCGGGGGGATGACCAGGTGAAAACCTCGGGAAAGGAAAGAAAGAGGTGGTGGAGGGGGGACCAGGGACACATGGAGTGCCTCTAACTCCATCCTATTTGTGTCTGTTTCTCACAGCTGGAGTTGATCAAGGATGATGAAAAAGAGGCTGAGGAAGGAGAGGATGACAGAGACAGCGCCAATGGCGAGGATGACTCTTAAGCACATAGTGGGGTTTAGAAATCTTGTCCCATTATTTCTTTACCTAGGCGCTTGTCTAAGATCAAAATTTTCACCAGATCCTCTCCCCTAGTACCTTCAGCACATGCTCACTGTTCGCCCCATCCTCGTCCCTCCCATGTCCATTGATTCATACTGCCCTGCGCCTAGTCCCATTTTCACTTCCTTTGACGCTCCTAGTAGTTAAGTCTTACCCTGTAATTTTTGCTTTTAATTTTGATACCTCTTTACGACTTAACAATAAAAAGGATGTATGGTTTTTATCAACTGTCTCCAAAATAATCTCTTGTTATGCAGGGAGTACAGTTCTTTTCATTCATGTATGAGTTCAGTAGTTGCTTCCCTAACTGCAAAGGCAATCTCATTAGTTGAGTAGCACCTTGAGAACAGCTTTGAGTTAGAGGTGTATGTGTTAACCCTGTGTACGTAGCATACGTGGGGCTCTTCAACACAAATGTAACGATGTATTTTTGTGAATGAGAGTTGGCATGTCAAATGCATCCTCTAGGAAAATAATTAGTGTAATAGTCTCAAGATTTGTTTTCTAAAGTTGATACTGTGGGTTATTTTTGTGAAAAGCCTGATGTTTGGGACCTTTTTTTCTCACAATAAACACGTCCTTATTAAACCAGGAATTTGGAGAGAAAAAACCCTGGTTTTTTATTTTTGTATTTTATAATTGTTTATTTCAAATTCTTTTGTTTCACTGGGCCTCCACAAAATCCCTAGAATGTATATTTTTCTTTGAGTCTTAGTCACTATTATGCATACCAACACACACTGCTCAAATTATACTTCATTGGGGTGGGTGTTGTATCAAGGAGACAAGGAACTTTGGTGCGGAGTGGAGAGTCTTGCAAAATTGCTTTTATGTCCTAATGGGAAAAGTTGGGAAATACATTAAGCCTTTCATCAATGCTTTGTGGTCTAGTTGGTGCCCTTTTTGAGATTTTTGTTGTGTGCTCTAAATTGTTTCATCCTTAAATAGATGAGGTTCAAACATGTTAAGATTTTAGGGAA
Organism: Anoura caudifer; assembly: GCA_004027475.1. Classification (NCBI taxonomy): domain Eukaryota; kingdom Metazoa; phylum Chordata; class Mammalia; order Chiroptera; family Phyllostomidae; genus Anoura; species Anoura caudifer. Next base: position 9,333 of record PVKU01016101.1, on the reverse strand, counting down.
ATTGAAATAACTGGAGAATAAAACATATTTTCTTCCATTTTGTCCTTTTAATTGCTACTTATCAGCCCTATTTATTTTCTGGATTCTGAGTCTTTTCCTTGGTGTTACTGAAAATAGAAAAGTTCTTTCCCAGATAACTATAGTGAGGGTTATACATTTTACTTTGAATTAGTTCAGCCCACATGAACTAATTTTTTGTGTTCTTCTCAATTAATTGCAATGATTTTATATTAACAGGTGATAAAGCAGAATAGAGAGAGGCTGAACTATGGACTGCCCTTAGATCTGAGATCCTCAGGATAATAGTAGCTTGTGTGTTAATTTGGTCAAAAACACTTTTACCCACCTTGTTTTCTAAATGTGTCATTTCATATGCTACACAAACTCACTTTTGGCACATAACTCATGAGAAAATAAAACTGGAAGCTTAGAAAGGGTTAAGGTCCTAAAGCACTAATAAAACCTATTTAAGATTATAATACTAGCTATTGGTATCTAAAAGATACCAGACCAATTAGTCCAGGCATGAAAGTGTCCAGTTTAAATTCCATTTGTAATCAAATATTGGAAGAAAGTGGGAAAGGCTCTTTTTTAATAGCTAGAGAAATGGTTATACACTCTTAGAAAATCTACACGCATACAAGATTATTGATACAGTACCAGGGTGGGTCTAGGTTGTCTTGATGGGGAAGAATCGTTTTATACTCTAGATCTTAGGCTGTTAATTAGGCTAAATGCCTTCATAGTTAAAAAGAGGATTCCCAGTATGTTTTAGTTCAGATGTTACCCCAGCACCTGAAGCCTGCAAAGATTATAAGAGTAGTTGCCAGTCAGTGTAGGATGTAAAGCCTCCTACAGAGGGAAGTAGGTATAACAGAAAAGAAAAATATCGCCAACAGGAACAAAAAGATTGTGGTAAATTGGAAGGGAATAAATGAGGAATGAGAACGTAACAGAAGGCGTAGAAGAAAAATGGCTATCGTTTGAGCCATACGGTAACCATGAAATGTTGAAGGAATCTATTGGACATTTCAGCAGCAAAGTCCAGGGCTGTGACCAGCGGTACAAGTAACTGGTGTTTAGGTAACGTAGATGAAATGGTGGGGTGTATTATAGAAACACTTGGGGAGTAGGAAATAGCTATGTATTTAATGAGATAGTTGAAAGAGTCACTTTGTTTTGAGACTATGTAGCTGGCCTGTGATACACTAATTTTCAGGAGAAAACCACAAAGTGTCATGATTAACTGTGACCTGGGAAAATGAAGGACTTGGCCACATAAACATTCCCACTGACACCTGGCCTATCTTTTAACACGAGGAAAATCACACCAGCAATTTTCAGCCTTCTCCATCTCATGTCACACAAACTAATCCCTAAAACTCTGTGGCACACGAAAAATCTGTATTTTTTGCCAGGCTGACAAAATTGGTACAATTTCGATCATTCACACTGGATGGCTATTGCTGTGTGTGTTGTTTTTTTATTTGACGGTGTATGGGGGGAAACGTCAGGACCCCCTGACTTTTTAAATAGGTGTTACATGTTTTAAAGCAGCACACCTGTTGAAAAAGGCTGAACTACAACAATGTCAAATGGGTTGTGGATTTTGGTGCTTTGGTTCAGGTCACTTTGACCAAGAATATGCATTTCAGTTGAATTTAGCAGGATTAAAGAAATAGCACCCTGATAAATAAAGGAAACCAGTTAAGAGTAAACAGCTATGACAGAAGTGAGTGACCAGTAAATAAGTGATGTGTAGTATGTGGAGTACGAACTACTAAATAACGTTAAAAGTACCTCCGTTTGTCGGTGCTGTACCTTGCAGAGAACAGCATTGTTTGTGCTGTGGTGGTTGACTAGTAAATGGGCACTATGTTGGAGAGTTTTACTGTTTAGAAAGAGTGGTATAAATCTACAATGTACTCAGTTAAACTATAAAGGGCAGGGTAGAGGTTTATACCTGAATGGGATGAGGGAATTCCAGGTGTTTAGAGATTAAATTAGGGGTGTTGGAAAATTCCAAGTTTGGCCCACCGCTCGAAACTCCTGCACTTTCCAGCAGAATTTTCTGTGATAACATGTTCCATAATGCGTTGACCAGTGTAGTTAGTTGGCCTTGTGACTAGTGTGACTGAGGAGTTGGATTTAAAATTGTATAAGCAAGCACAGAGACTGATTACTAATTCAAAATCATGAACAAATGTGACTTTCCAAGGTAATTTTATGTGCTGAGTACATTGAAACATGTTTCTAGGACCTAGACCTTAACTGAAGATTTTACTAGTGTGAGGACCTCTACAGCTGCAGACCTAGGCCCTGTTGGTCACACCTTTGTAACAATTTAAGTGGGAACCCGTCTGGTCGGGTGGCTGCCTGAAACCCACGGCAGGTATTGCCATTTACGGAAGGTTCTGTATATGCTTCCAGTGTGATGCTGGGGAAGCATTTAAACAAACGTAGAACATACAGTCTTGAGTCTCATGTGGCCCTGTTACAGATGTGTGGGAGTAGTAAACTATGTCTCAAAGAGTTTCAGGGGTTAAGTACCTTGTCTAAAGCCCCGGAGTTATTAAATGGTAGCACCAACATTTCAACTTAGGATCTGATTGAGGATTTTGCACGTTACAAGGAAATGGTGTGTTCTGTACCCACATCCTGCATCCTAGAAAATGACTGTAAGACTCTAGGATACCAGCACCTTCTCAAACTTCAAAAGATTCTCGACATCTCTCTAATGTACTAGGGTGGTTCATAGACCTAACAGCTGAAAAAAAAAAAACAACAACAAAAAACCTTGAAAATTGCCTGCGTAAGAGCTGAGATACTGCTTTATGCAACATAGTTGGGCTTTAAAAATACAGCAACTCAGAGAATATAGTCTTCCATCCATTTCCCTTAGCTCTTCCTGGGGCACCCAGAACTCCTATTTTAAGCCATTTCTTCGACCTAAAACAACATAGGCTTTCCAGCACTCTTGTGACAATCCCTCTTTGTTGGGACAAGACTCTGATCACACAGCTTTGGCCCTGTACCTTGGTGCCCACGTGGCCCATTAAAAGCCCCTGGCAGTGTCATTGTAAGAAAGTCCTAAAAAAAGACTGATCTTTATATTGAAAGGGTTAATTAATGGGAAAGGGGTTCAATGACATGAATTGACTCAACTTGCCACAATAATGAATTTCTGGTGAATTTGAACATAAATGGTGGGGGTGGGGTGATGTGAGCCTGAAAACCTACCTGTTCGATGACAAACTCCCACCCATTTCCACCTAGCTTGGTCCTTGGCTAACATCTTCGGAAGAGGCTACTTGCTCCGGAGAGGTGTGAGGTAACCTCAAAGCCCCTCTTGGTCCTGCAGGGGGAGATTGCCCAACCAGGGCACTTACGGGTCCAGGTGATCTGCTAAGTAGCCAGCCAGAGCCAAGTACCAGTTAAATCTCACGCAGAATATTTCTCTCCCTACTTGGACCCTGCTAGTACTTTCTGGCACTTTCTTCATCAGCCAAACCTGCTCCTTCCCCAGAACTTTATCTGAGCTCTGCACAAAAGCTGTTCGCTAGCAGCAGCTAAGTCATTTCCAAGGTCCCAGTAGCCACTGGGGTTTGGTTGCCAGGAAGTTGGCTACATAGCTCCTGGAAGTGCTGTGGTGGGCTGCTCTGTCTTTGCCTGGTCCCCATCCTGGACTGACCTTCAGCAATTTTCCATCATTCTCTGTCTGTCTGCCTTGGGCAGAAGGAGAAGCAGCCCTTGGTGGAATCTACACCCCAGGGGAAGGAGCAGTCTGCACCTTCCCACAGCTGTCCAACCGCCTTGGCGCCTTGGTGCGCGGTTACTGGTTTCGCTCCCTCTGACCTGGGCGACAGCACCAATCCATTCTCCTGGTGGGGCCCAGCAACTGCCTGGGAGCCTCGCCTGGGCCTCACTGTCTGCCCCTCAGCCTGTGGATCAAGCACCTGGCGGCACTCCTGAAGTTCGTGCTAACATGCTCTTAGGCACTCGCCTGAGAATAAGAATATACATCTTTCCTTCAAAATGTTAACCCCCACCCCACCCCCCGCACAAGCACAGTCCCTCACTTCGCCAGAGTGCAGTCTTCATGTAAATGACTCGGAGGTTCATTTTCCCTGCGTCTCTCCAGACTGGCTTGGGTGTGTCTTGAGGAATCCTATTTTAACTCACCACCAAGCCTCTTGCCTGCCTCCCTACGCTGGTTTTTCCGTTTGTCTAACTTACAATGCCCTTTGGGTATTATTTCTTCACTGGTGATTCCATAGCCATGTCCTCCCCTCCCCTGCACCTTTTTGCAACTTTATGGCAATTTTCAATTCCATCCTTCAAAAATGTTGTGCTTAGCGGCGTAAGGAAATTTCCAGGCACAATTCAGTTGCAACGTTGCCACACACCTTTTTCCCTAAGAAGAAATGGGCTAGTGAAACAAGGCTAATGGCCAAGGTTAACAACGTGCATTCTCCTGTATGTAGCTGATGTAAACACCAGTGTCCTTGCTCAGGTCAGAAATAAAGATGACATGCTCTGTTCTGTAGCTATGATTAAAGTTCGTTCATGCGCATTCTAGATATCTGTTCTGTTGTTTTCATCTTGACTGCCGCCACCCCAGTCCAAGCTACCAGCACCTTGCCCCGCCCCGCTCGCTGCAGTAACCTGTGTGTTCACATCCACAGTGATCCTTTTCCACTCACTTCACGCAAGAGCCATAGTGATCTTTTCAAAACACACACGGCACTTCTCGGCCTGAAACCCTTCTGGCTTTATTGCCCTTAGGATAATGACAAACTTTAACAAAGTTTATGTGGCCATAAATGGCTCCTCTTGCTCATCTGCCCAGCCTGCCTAACATAGGCTCACTCTTCCAAACCATATTGGATTTTCCTTTGTCCCTCTTACTCTCTGTTCTCTCCCCCTCCACCTTTGTTCACCCATTTGATTTCCTAGTTAACTAATATTCATCCTTAGGGTTGAGCTCATGTTGCTTCCTTCAGGAAGCCTACCCCACCTCTCTTAAGTAGATCAATAAACGACGCTAGACCCAGGAATCTAGCACTAATTACCATCACATTCATCAATTTGTACATTTGATATGTTTTCCTTACTGGAGTAGAACTCAATAAGCAGGAACCGCACCTGTTACTGTTCACTAATGCCCAAGTGCTTAGCATAGTGTTTGAAACATAAATATACGTTGAATGGGAAAGGGGAAGGAAGAAGAGGAAGGCTAGCCCTGGGTGAAACAGTCTTGGAAATAGACCGCAGCAGGAATGTCAAACAAGGCTGAAGAAAGCCAACTTACAAAACACCTGGTGGTGTAATGCCTTGTGCCTGTCTCGGGGGTGCATTCTTACAGGTGAATGATTTCAGTGGCCCTGTTTTCGTTGTGATGGAATTTCACAGTCCTCTCCCAACGTCAGCTTCCAACAAATCCCACAATAATTTGTGATGCCAAGGATGAGAGAGAACGGACATTATCCCAAGAAGGTGATGTACCCATTGCAATTCACTTATCTTTCAGATGCCTTTAAGTCCGAGTTCCCCTAAGCCCACTTTTCCCTTAGCTCTTCTATCTCAGCTCCTGCATTGTACAATTTTTAAGTTTGCAGTATACATATAATAAAATGCATATGCTTTAAGCATATAGCTCGATGAAGACTTACAGAGTGAACATGCCTGTCTAAACGCCATCCTGCTCAGGGTAGAGAACGTTACCAGCACCCCAGAACCCTCCTTTGTGCCCTCTCCACTTGCTGCCCCGCTGGCAACCCCTACTGTGGTATCAGTCTGTCACCAGAATAGGTTTTGTCTGTTTTTGAGTTATATGTAGATGGAGTGGTATTTTATTGTTGACGTTTGGGCTCCCCCTGAAATGCAGTAGTTTATCCGGGGGATGATTCCAGGAGATGATGAGGAGGTGAGAAAAGTGAGTCAGTTTTGGAGGGGAATCCAACATGAGGGCTTGTTACTGAGATTGGATACTAACGCTTCCCAGAATTGTCTGAAGGAGGGGAGAACAGGGGGCTGGAGTGTTTGTCTGCGGGCTCCTGTTTCCCATTGACAGGGGCGGAGGGGGGGGGCGGGTGCTGCCACAAGGAGGTTAGCTGACTTCCCTGCAGTTCTGGGCTGTAACTGATCTTAGAAGGTTCCAGCAGCATCGAAGGCCATTGGGTGGTTTTCATTTGGGGAAAATACTGCTATGAACATTCTTGTACATGTCTTTTGAGAACACATATGTACAACTTTCTGTTAGTTATATAATCGGATGGAATTGTTGGGTATGTGTATATTCAACTTTAACAGATATTTCCAAACGCTTTCCCAAAGTGATTGTACTAATGTATATTTTCGCTACCTGTAAATGAAACTTTAAGTTGCTCCACATCCTTGTCAGTGTTTGGTATTGTCAGTCCTTTTAGTTTTAGGTTTCCTAATGGGTGTGTGCTGGTTTCTCATTTTGTGTTTACTTCCTTTTTGGTAAACTTTTCATTGCAGTATAGTTTACATACAGAAAAGTACACAAATCGTGTGTTCAGTTGCTACTTTTCACACGCTGAACACACACACACACACACGACAGCAAGAAATCAAGGATCGGAAGCTCACCAGCACTACCAAAGCCCCGTGCATGTGTGTCCTCTCCCCACCACTACACCACCATGCCAATGACCTCCACGATCCTGAGACCATAGGTTCTTTTGGTCTGTTTTTGAACTTCAAATAAATGGAGTAATACATAGTTTTTTGTGTCTGGCTTCTTTGACTCAACGTGATGTCTGTGTAATTCCTATTTGTTGCATGATGTGGTTTGTTCGTTCATACTGCTGTGTAGTGTTACATTGTATAAATATACTGCAACCTATTCATTTTGTAAATAGGCATTTGGACTTTTCAATTTTGACTATTATGAATAAAGCTGCTATGAACATTCTAGAGCATCTTTTTTAACGTATGTACCTGTGTCTGCTGGGTGGAAACCTTGGAGTGAAATGACTGGGACACGGCGTTTTCTCCACACATCACCTACCTGCTATTTTCTCCCCTCATTGTAGCCATTCTCACAATGGTGTCACATTTTTAAAAACTCTTTGCTTTTTTAAAAATCAAGTTCTTTAAAAGATTTTAGTTTTCTATTTTTAGAGAGAGGAGAAAGGAGGGAGAAAGAGAGGGAGAGAAACACTGATGTGTGAGGGATACATAGATCGGTTGCCTCTTGCACACCCCAAACTGGGGACCTGGCCAACATCCCAGGCGTGTGCCCTGACTGGGGATCGCAGGCTGGCACTCAATCCACTGAGCCACACCAGCCAGAGCCAAAAGTAAGTTTCGATGTTGGAATAATGCTGGACTTCCAGGAAGGCTGCAAAAGCAGGAGTAGAGACCTCCTTGATTACTCATCGTTCAGTTTCCCCGATGTTAACATTTTGACACTACCATGGTACACTTGTCAAAACTGAGACACCAACACTGGCACGCTGACACTGGACTACAGACCCTACTTAGATTTCACCAGTTTACACGTGTCTGTGTGTGTGGTTCTGCACTATTTTATCACATGTATAGATCCATGTAACCACCAACACAATATACAGAACTGTCCCATTGTCACAGAAGAACGCTTGTACTGAGGACACCCGGCCAGGATGGAGGCGTAGGCAGACACACTGTGCCTCCTCGCACAACCAAAATAAGGACAACAAAGATTTAGAAACAATAAAACAACCAGAACTGACAGAAAATTAAACTGTACAACAACCAAGGAGTTAAAATAGACACATTCGTTCAGACCGGTAGAAGGGGCAGAGTCGGGCGGCCTGCAGAGAGGGGTCGCAGCAGGAAAAAGTGGTGGCTGGTGGACCCTGGGCGTGGGGTGGTAGCAGGCAGACCCAGTGAGGAGTGCAAGGTGGCTGGCAGACCAGGCAGTCCCACTTTCACGTGCAGATAAAGCAGGTGAAACTGGGGAGTGAGGCAGGCCGCACTACCGAGGGCCCTAGCGCGGGGAAATAAACCCTCAAAACACCGTTTGAAAACACCTGTGGGGGTTGAGCTGCCGAGAGACTCCCAGCCTCACAGGAGAGTTTGTTGGAGAGACCCACAGGGTCCTAGAATGTACACAAGCCCACCCACCTGGGAATCAGCACCAGACGGGTCCAATTTCTTTGCGGAAAGCGGAGGAAGGGACTGAAATCCAAGAGAGCGTGGAGCAAGCGCCATTGTTCCCTCTCTGACCCCACACAAACAGCGTCAAAAGCCACCCCCACAAACAGCGTCACAAACCTGCGACTGGGTTGCCCCGCCCTGGCGAACGCCTAAGGCCCCGCCCCTCATATGTAACAGGCTTGATGAGACCAAAAAAAAAAAAAAAAAAAAAAAAAAAAAAAAAAAAAAAAAAAAAAAAAAAAAAAAAAAAAAAAAAAAAAAAAAAAAAAAAAAAAAAAAAAAAAAAAAAAAAAAAAAAAAAAGCCCAAACAGAAGAACAGATCAAAGCTCCAGAGCAAATACATCTAAGCAACGAAGACATAGCCAATCTATCAGACACACAGTTCAAAGCACTGGTGATCAGGAAGCTCACAGAATTGGTTGATTTTGGTTGCAAATTAGATGAAAAAATGAAGGCTATGCTAAGTAAAGTGAAGGAAAATGCACAGGGAACCAATAGAGATGGGAGGAAAACTGGGACTTAAATCAATGGAGTGGATCAGAAGGAAGAAACAAACAAACAGAAAAGGAAGAAACAAGAATTCAAAAAAATGAGGAGAGGCTTAGGAACCACAGAGACATCTTTAAATGTTCCAACGTCAGAATCATAGGGGTGCCAGAAGGGGAAGAGGAAGAGCTACAAATGGAAAACTTATTTGAACAAATAATAAAGGAGAACTTCCCCAATCTGGCAAAGGAAATAGATTTCCAGGAAGTCCAGGAAGCTCAGAGAGTCCCAAAGAAGTTGGACCCAAGGAGAAATACGCCAAGGCACATCATAATTACATTACCCAAGGTTAAAATGAAGGAGAGAATTCTAGAAGCAGCAAGGGATAAGGGGACAGTCACCTACAAAGGAGTTCCCATCACACTGTCAGCTGATTTCTCAAAAGAGACTTTTCAGGCAAGAAGGGGCTGGAAAGAAGTATTCCAAGTCATGAAAGTCAAGGACCTACAACTAAGATTGCTCTAGCCAGAGAAGCTGTCATTTAGAATGGAAGGGCAGATAAAGTGTTTCTCAGATAAGGTCACGTTAAAGGAGTTCATCATCACCAAGCCCTTATTATATGAAATGTTAAAGGGACTTATCTAAGAAAAAGAAGATAAAAAATATGAACAGTAAAA
>PVKU01016100.1:0-15806 GCA_004027475.1 Anoura caudifer | reverse complement strand
TGCCATTCTAATGTCTGATACTGAGCTTCGTGATTTTCCTTAAATCATAATTTTTCTCCTTAAAATCACCCTCATTGTTATTACAGGGACTACTTTGGGTCCTGCTTTTAATTTTGACTGTTCGTTTGCATAAACACACCAAGAGCAGCCTGGATCACCTATGATCTTTAAGTCTGCTTTGCTGGAACTCACACAGGGAGCCCTTAGATTGACTTCTCAGTCTGCCCCTCGGGGCACAGAAGCAGAGCCACACATCTGCCATCTGGCTTCGCCTGTACCAGTCGTTGCACTCAAATCCTTGAGCCTTCCATTGTGCCTGCAGGTTCCTTTTTGGCCATCTTTCAGGAAAGCAACCTTCGTTCCTTCCCTGGAAAGACCGGCACAAACCTCACAACCAACCAAAGTACCAGGCTTTTCTCGTGGGCTTTCGCTAGCTACACAAGTCAATCCTAGTTCCTCAGGGTTTTCTGGTGACAACCAGAACCCATACATGCCTCCTTCAGGCGTGACATTCCAGTCAAAGTCTTGGTTAACAAAACCACTATTAACGGCTAGTCTTATTGGTTTTATGCAAGAAACCTTACATCATCAATCACTCCTTCAGAATGCCAAATTCTGGAGGGATCAGTTAGGGAGAAAAATACAAAAGTGTGATGGAAAATCCTTTTCCTTCTAATATCACCAAAATTGCATTTCCATGCCTTATACTTCCATTACTAACACCACATAATTCCTTCCCAAATCTTTCACTTTTCCATTTATCTTTACAGTTTCCCACAGACCTTCTGCAACATTCACAAACCTTCTAATCTTTATTTTCTCCGTGTTCACTTTCCTATAGATTATGAAGTTTCAACCTTCCCTGGAATCCTCAATTTCTTTTTCAGAGCAGATTCAGAACAAAAATCCGAAACAGAGTTCCGGAACAATACACAGGTAGAGGCATTCTCATCCACCAATGTGTCCATTGGTGCCTCACAGAGACATGCTCTTTCAGGCCCGGTCTCTTGGCAGAGACATGCTCCTTGCCTCAGGCTGAAACACTCCAGCCCCAAATGACCCTTCCTGGGTCCCAAGCGCAAAAGCATGCTCCCCAACCGGTTACAGGTGACCTTAAATTAGGTCTTGCAGATACAGCATTCTGATCAGAAACAATACCCTACTGAAACCACATTCCCATAATACCAGAAAAAGAGCAGTTGCGGTTTCCTTTCTTCCAGGTTTAAAACTTTCACATCTTTTATACATAATCCTACACATCCAGATTTAACCATTATTCACTTTTAATCCTAGTTTCTTTCCCACACTGGGAAGGACTATAATTAAACTCAGTATGCGGCAGCAAAAAATCCCTAGCACTACAGGTACCTTCCACTAAAAGTCCCTAAATTTGCAGGCACATCTTGCAGTTTTCCTCAAGCTTAGACCTTGCAAACACCTTATAAATCAGATTGTCACCCTGGGATTGCCGTTAAAGACCTTCAGAACCAGAGCCAGAGCCATTTCTATCAAAACCAGTTACACAGAAAATCTGACTGATGCAGTGCACAGCGACAGCAGCAGCATGCAGCTGGTAAACTGAAGAGAAACCTTAGCCCACCACCTGGCCCAGTTCCAAGATGGCAGCGCCCATGCACGTGGGGTTGTCCAAGATGGCGGCGCCCAAGAACACCAGGTCCTACAAGATGGCAGCACCCATGTATCAACTATCCTCCATGGTGAGGCACTCACGTGGCTCGCTATACGATCCCAGACACATATGCAGGCTCGGCTTATAAAGCGTAGGGGTTTGCTTCTTCCCCAAACCTGAATGCAGGTTCCCTTAGTGCCACCTGGGCTCACTAAAACTGTAAGCAAGCAAATAGGGGCAACCTGGAAGCAGCATGTTAACCAAACCATTATCCACAGCTCCATTATTCCCAAAACAGTTTTCAGAAACCAGTTTTCAACCAAACCATTTTTACATCTCTGCTCCCTGTTTCCGTTCCTTTTCACCTTTCCAGGCATGATTAGGTGACCGATGCCCTCAAGCAAGTTGGGGGGGCAATGCTGCCGCAACATTGTCTAGCTACTTGGACAGATAGGCTACAGGCTTGTGCCAAGGTCCAACCTCCTGAATCAGGACCCCTAGGGCTACCTTATCTCATTCGAGGGCAAACAGGGAGAACGGCTTGTCAGGGTTGGGCAGGCCAAGGGCTGGAGCTCTGACCAGGAGTTCTTTTAGTCTTTCAAAGGCACTCTGCTGCTCTGGTCCCCAGTTGAATGGGGCAGTCTCGGCCCCCCTAAGGGCCTGGTACAGTGGTTCAGCTATTTCTGTGTACCCTGGAATCCATATTCGGCTGAATCCAGCTATCCCTAAAAATTCCCAAAGCTGTTTTCTGCTGGTGGGTCTGTTTTCCTGACTGATTGCAGCCCTTCTTTCAATTCCTAATGTCCTCTGGTCCTGGCTTATTCGGAAACCGAGGAACCGAACCTCCTTTTGGCAAATCTGGGCCTTTGCTCTTATCAGGGGCGGTTAGGGCTGCAGCAAGCAGAGCCGCCTTTCTTCTTTGTTTTCCTAAAGCAGCTGTCTCTGCTGCCTCCTCCCTGTTGTTATATACTTTATTTGCCACTTCTACAAGCTGGCTGATATTCATTCCAGCAAACCCCTCCAATCTCTGCAGTTTTTTTCAGATGTCCGGGGCTGACTGGGTTACAAAAGCCATGTTAATCATTCTCTGGCTGTCGGGACTCTCCGGGTCAAAGGGGTGTAGACCCTATAGGCCTCTGTCAGCCTTTCCAGAAAATCTCCGGGGCAGTCCTTGCACACTGCTGGAGCCACCCAGGCATATCCTGTGCTAGTTCCTGCCACCTATCTATGCAGATGTACTGATCTGGGTGTCCTGGCTTGCCTGTAACTATGAGGTGAACCGTTCTAATGATCCCCAAGTTCAGAGTTCCTTCAGGGGGCCAGCCTACCCCAAAGGTGGGCATTCAGAGGAACAGAAAACTTCTAACTGACCGGGGTCCATTGATGGGTCTTGACCCCGGAATCGGTCAAAATTTTGCAACATACAGTCCAAAACAGTTGACGGCCCCCCCCTTCCATTCTCTCCCTCCCTTCCGACGCAAACAAACAAAGGGTTTGGGGACTTCCGCTCGCCCACCTGGCCTAGCAGCTGCCTTTAATCCCCTCAACAGAGCCCGGCGATATTGGGTAAGTGCATCCCTTCCCCCGCTCGTATTGGGGTCCCAATCAGGGGGCTGGCTGGGTAGAATGTCTCCTACCTCCCTCCTTCCCTCGGCAGTTTCTCCCTCTTCTCCCATGACTGCCTTGGCAGCTTCTAATAATATTCTGTCCTTTTCCTCCGAGGTAAAGAGGGTCTGTAAAATCTGCTGACAATCATCCCACGTAGGTTGGTGGGTTCTAAAAATGGTCTCCAGGAGGGAGATTAAACCCTGGGGTTTCTCAGAGAATGGGGGGGGTTCTGATGTTTCCAATTGTATAAATCACTAGTAGAGAAGGGAACATAGATCAGCCGCGGTGGTGCCCGTAGCGGCGCATCTGGGGCAGGCGGCACCTCCCGGAGGGGCAACATGGCGGCGCCTCCCGGAAGAGGGCAACGCCCTAGCCGCCTCCCCATACTGCGTCCCTCTTCTCGTATGAGGAGGGCTCTGCATCTCCTCCCTCCGCCCAGTTGTATCAGGGGAGGGGTAGGGCGGAGGAGCTGCTGCTGAGTCAAGGATGTCTTCCGGCTGCTCCGGCAGCACAGGGTATAGTCTCGGTTTCTCTTTCTTCTCAGCTGGTGGCTGCGGGGGCCTGGAACTACTCTCGGGGCGGGCTCCCCTACCCCTGCCTGCAGCTACACACACAGCTCCCCTCGACCTTTGCCCGCGGGGCTGGCACCTGAGTATATACCCGGGGTGGTCTGTAGCTATGTCTACCCAGACATCTATGTACAGCATCTGATCTGGGTTTGGGACCCTGTACACCGTTCCCTGTACAGCGTAGAGGGTGGGGAGATTAAAAGTCCCCTCTGAGGGCCATCCTACATTGAAAGTGGGCCACTCAAGCTGACAAAAGGTCCGGAGGGTTTCTGGATCTGGCGGTGGTCCTCCGTACCCGCACGCATGCTTCTGAAAGTCAGAGAAATTCTTTAATAAGCAGTCTAGGGGTGACTCTGGGGTGGATTCGCTCTGGCCCATTTTCGTTCGTTGACTGGTCACATAAACCTCAATTTCATAAACTTAAGGCAAGAACAAACAAGATGAGCAAGCCAATTCCAAACACAAGCCTTCCACTCTCCCACTCAGGCATACAGATTTCGCAGCGCGGCACAGCGCAGGGAACAAACGTGAAACTAATAACCAAATGCGACCTAGTCGCGGGGAGCTCAGCTCCGGCTTCCAAGAGCATCCTCTCCTTGGAAGCCCCCTGGGTGGGCTACCGGTGGCGTCCCACCTACCACCTCAGGGCTCAAATTCCGAACGGTCTAGACCACTGAAACCAAAAGAGGATCCTCGTTTTCACTTACCCGAGCTCAGTCGCCCTTTCGGTTCTCGGTTGATGGAATCTCGCTGGGGCCTCCAAATGTTATATTCGAAAGCGAGAGTGAAGAAACTAGGAACCAATAGACTCTTAAAATGTTTTATTGGCCAAACAAAGTTTTTACCTGCGCAGGGGCGGACTCTCCCAAATGTGACCAGAGTCACTGTGCTCCGCAGAGCAACCAAATGAGAGCCACGCCTGAGCTTACAGGCTATGGGTTTTTATAATAGCAGAGCAAGCAAGCGTTTGCACAGAAGCAGGATGTGGCAGTTAGCTATTGGCTCAGGGGATTGGCGCCTCTATACCTTATTGGTTGTTTACAGACAAATACGGGCGGGAAGGCTTCCTGGGCTTACGCCTGGGATTTAAAATTTTCTATTTCCTCATATTGCTTGTTTTCCTCTACTTCTCAACCTTTCCACGGTCCTGACATGGGGCATGAAAAGGCCTAACCCTGCTCCACAGGCAGCAGGCAGAGGTTTCAGAGGGACCCCACAGCTGCAGAGGTTCCCCCTGAAAGGAGTGAAGCCTAGACCCCAGAACAGGCTCCCCAGCCCAGAGCACCAGAGCCAGGATCAGCTGCCCACATAGCATCCAGTAGTGAAAGGCAGTGGGGTTTCTAGCCTATGGGTGGAGATGGTGACTGCTGAAGGCAAAGCCACTTTTATCAGGGGCCAAAGCACAAGATTTTCATTTGCAGCCAGTCACCCTGGGCTCTGATGAAAGGTGGGCAGTGCAGACTGGAGATGCCTGAAGAGATTTTGGAGTGGGAGGCATTGGGGAGAAACATGGGGGGAGTAGTTATAGGGATCCCTGTGCTGCGCCATACCCCCAATACTGCAGTACCATTTCTCTTGAGAGGAAAAAGCCCTCCCCTCCCAGGGGAATCAGCCTGGGGGAAAGCAACAACCCCACCCTGTGAGACACCACTTGCCCCACCCTCTGGAATCCTGTTTGCCCCACCCTGCATTTAATTCCTGCTGAGGAGATTGCTGCACAAGCAGACTCAAGGTATCAGAGACTGGCTTTGGGGAGCACACTTTCCAAGAACTGGGACTGGCACTTCCCCTTAATGGGGGAGCCAATAGAAACACCTGGTAGAAAAATCCTTTTGGTTTCCAGCAGACTCAACCTCAGGAGACGCATCAGCCTGAACTCAGCTGAGACAAATTCCACTTTGTTCTTTTTCATTATTTTCTCTATTTTTCTTTTTTATTGCATTTTATTTTTTCTTATTTTATATCTCTTATTTTTCTTTCTTCCTCTTTATTTTTTGTTCTTTTTTAATTTTCTTATTTTTATTTCTCTTTTTTCCATATTCTCTCTCTCGCTCTCTTTTAGATTTTATGTATTTATTTTTAGAGAGAGGGAAAAGGAAGGAGAAAGGGAAGGAGAAAGACATCAGTTGGTTGCCTCTTGCATGCCCCCAGACCTGGCCTACATCCCAGGCATGTGCCCTGACTGGAAATTGAACCAGCAACATTTTGGTTCACAGGCCACCACTCAACCTACTGAGCCAAACCAGCCAGGGCTCCGTGTTCTCTTTTTATTATTTATTCTTATTTGTTCTCCTTTTTATTTCCTCTCATATTCTCTTTTCTTTCCATTTTTCTTCTCATATCCTTTTTTTCCCTTATTCTTTTTTCTTTTGTTGTTGTGTTACTGTCACTTGTTTGGATTTTTTTTGTTTGTTTTTGTTTTGTTTTGTTTTTTGTGGGGTTTTTTTTTTTTTTTTTGGTTCTGATTTGTTCTGTCAGCACCTGTACAATAACCTGCATGATGTGGTTGGTGTTGAGCTTCTCAGCCAGCCTGAGGAGATATCCCACCCACAAATGGGCCAACAACAATCAAGACCAATCACAGCCATGGCCATTGTGGCTCAGTTGGTGGGAGCATTTTCCCCTAACTGAAAGGTTGCAGGTTTGATTCCTGGTCAGGGCACAGATGACTACAACCCCTAGTCCAGATGCATATGATCCCCAGTCCAAACACACATGGGAGGTAAAAAATTGATGCTCCTTTTTTCTCACATGTTGAGGAACATGTGTTTTTCTCACATGTTTCTCTCTCTCTTTTTCCTCTTTACTTTCAACTCTCTAAAAGCAATGAAAAAAAAAAGTCCTCAGATGAGGATTTAAAAAAAAGAACAATTACAGCAGGAGAGCCCCACATAACCCAACAAGGGACATTCCTGGAGCATCCAGCTCAGGCGATCAAGGAGGCTGCACCCCTGGTCCCACAGGACAACTACTACATACAGCCACCTCACACAGACTGGTAGCATAGCAGTTCTACCTAAGACATAGAAACAAACACAAAGAGACAGCTAAAATGGGGAGATAAAGAAACGACCCCCAAATCACAGAACAGGAAAAATCTCTAGTAAAAGGGCCAAATGAAATGGAGGCAAGTAATTTATCAGACATAGTGTTCAAAGTAATGATTATAAGGATGCTCAAGGAACTTGGTGAGAACTACAGGAACTAAGTGGGAATGACAAAGAGTTTAGTGGGAACTACTTCTGCATGGAAAAGGACACAGAAACCAGGAATCAGAACCAGATGGAAATGAAGAATACAATATCTGAAATGAAGAATACACTAGAAGGAATTAAAAGTAGGCTGGATGAAGTAGAGGATCAAATCAGCAATTGGAAGACAAGGTAGAAAAAAACACCCAATGAGAGAAACAAACAAACAAAAAAGACTTTAAAAAAACAAGGATACTCTCATTTTAATCGTCATTTTGATGTGGCTATGCAGGGAGGGGAGCCAAGTTTACCTGTGCTGCCATCTTGACTACGAGTCTTCAAAACATCACTCGGAACCATCAAAAATCAAGTTGAATGGAAGATGAACAACTACAGAATTAAAGAAACCACATCCATCCAGACTGGTAGGAGGGGCACAGATGCAGGATGGGCTGGTCCCATACCAGGCCCCTCAGCCCAGGCTTTCAGTGGCAGGAACATAAGTCTCTATAACTTCTGGCTGAAAAAAAAAAAAAAAAAACAGAAAACCAGTGGGGATTGAGTTGGTGGAAGAAACTGCTGGATTCCCAAGTAGTTCCTCTTAAAGCACCCACACATGGACTTAATCAGACTCACACCCTCTGAACTCCAGCACCAAGGCAGCAGCTTGAAAGGTACCAGTGGCATACAGAGAGGAACTGAAGTGTCTGGCATCAAGGCAGGAGCTGGGGGACAGTTTTATCTCAGACAGAAAGGTGGGCAATTGTCCTTTTTTGAACTCTCCCTGCCACAGAGCCACATAATGGATAAGAAAATATGACCTATATATATGCTGTCTATAAGAGACCCACTTCAGAAAAGATTCATACAATCTGAAAATGAAGGGATGGAAGAAAAAACCTATTCCATGAAATTGGAGATGGGAATAAAAAGCTGAGCTTGCACCTCAGCCATCAACATGCCATCCAGTCTAAGGAAGACCCAGAAACTTCAGGGCCAGATGATCCATGGCCATGGCCTCATCAGCAAGCACAGGAATCACCTGGGCAGCTGAGGTAATGCTGGTGGCTTGCATCATCATGGAATCAACTTCAACAAGTACCACCCAGGTTACTTTGGGAAGTTGGTATGAGACACTGCAACTTAAAGGGGAACCAGAGTTTCTGCCCCTCTTTGAAGACCAAATTCTTCAGCAAAAGAGCTGAGGAGAAGATTAAGAGTGTTGGTGGGGCCTGTGTGCTGGTAACTTGAAGCCACAGAGAGGGGATTTCATTAAATTCTCACAAGTGCTTCTGTAAAAAATAAAAATAAAAAAACTGAGGTAGCAATACTCATATCTGACAAAACAGACTTCAAAACAAAGGCCAAGCAAGAGACTAATAAATTCACTGCGTAATACTAATGGATTGATTCAAAAGAGGATATAACCTTTGTAAAAATATATGCATCCAATACAGGAGCACCTAAATATATAAAGTCTTGGTGGATTTTAAAGAAGAAATCAACAGCAATACTGTCATTCATAGTACAGGATTTTAACATCCCACTGTCATCAATGGATAACTCTTCTAGACAAAAAAAATCAACAATGAAAGAGCAACCTTAAATGACACACTAGACTGAATACATTTAACTGATATTTATAAGACATTTCATCCCAAAGCAATAGAATATCCATTCTTCTCAAGACTCATGGACCATTCTCAAAGATGGACCACATGTTAAGTTAAGACACAAAGTAAGTCTTAACAAATTCAAGAGTGTGGAATCAGCCCTGGCCAAGAAGGCTCAGTTGGTTAGAGCTACATCCTGTAAAGTGGAACGTTGGGGGTTCAATTCCTGGTCAGGTCTCAAGCCTAGGTAATGGGTTTTGTCCCAGGTCAGGCCATGTATGAGAGACAACCAATAAATGTTTCTCTCTACATCAATGTTATTCTCCCTCTCTCTATTCCTTCCCCCTCTCTAAAATTCAATGAGCATGTCCTCAGATGAGGATGAAAAAAAGATTGAAATCATACCAAGTATTTTCTCAAATAACAGTGGTATGAAATTAGAAATCAACCTCAATTAAAAACTCAAAAACATTCAAATACATGGAGGCCAAGTAGCACGTTGTTAAATAATGAATGGATTGTATGAATGAAGAAGTTATAACCTGATGAAAAGTCCAGTAGAAAGATTATGATTTTTTTAAAGTATATTTTATTGATTATGCTATTACAGATGTCCCATTTTTTTCTCCCTTATATCCCTCTCTACCTTCTACCCTCCTTCCCTCCAGCATTCCCACCCCTTCGTTCATGTCCATGGGCCATACATATAAGTTCTTTGGTTTTTCCATCTCCCATACTATTCTTTTTTTTATTGTTTTAAATTGTTCTTGTACAGTTTTCATCTCCTATACTATTCTTAACTTCCCCCTGTCTATTTTGTACCTACCAATTATGCTTCTTATTCCCTGTACCTTTTCCCCCATTCTCCTCACTTCCCCCTCCCCACTAATAATGCTCCCTGTGATCTCCATTTCTGTGATTCTGGTCCTGTTCTATTGTTTGTTTACTTTGTTTTTGTTTTCATTTTTGGGTTCAGTTGTTGATATTTGTGAGTGTGTTGGCATTTTACTGTTCATAATTTTGCTCACTTTTTCTTAGATAAGTCCTTTTAATATTTCATATAATAAGGGCTTAGTGATGATGAAGTCCTTTAACTTGACCTTATCTGGGAAGCACTTTATCTGCCCTTCCATTCTAAATGATAGCTTTGCTGGATAGAGCAATCTTGGATGTAGGTCCTTGCCTTTCATGACTTCAAATATTTCTTTCCAGCCCCTTCTTGCCTGCAGTTTCCTTTGAGAAATCAGCTGATAGTCTTATGGAAACTCCTTTGTAGGTAACTGTCTCCTTTTCTCTTGCTGCTTTTGAGATTCTCTCCTTATCTTTAACCTTGGGTAATTTAATTATGATGTGCTGTGGTGTGTGCTTCCTTGGGTCCAACTTCTTTGGGACTCTCTGAGCTTCCTGGACTTCCTGGAAGTCTATTTCCTTTGCCAGATTGGGAAAGTTCTCCTTCATTATTTATTCAAATAAGTTTTCAATTTCTTGCTCTTGTTTTTCTCCTTCTGGCACCCTAAGTTGTCGCAGAGGTTCCTAAGCCTTTCCTCATTTTTTTGAATTCTTGTTTCTTCATTCTGTTCTGGTTGAATGTTTATTTCTTCCTTCTACTCCACATCATTGATTTGAGTCCTGGTTTCCTTCCCTTCATGGTAGGTCCCCTGTATTTTTTTCTTTATTTTACTTTGCATAGCCTTCACTTCTTCCTTTGTTTTGCATCTATACTCAATCATTTCTGTGAGCATGCTGATTACCAGTGTTTTGACCTGTGCATCTGATAGGTTGGCTATCTCCTCATTGCTTAGTTCTTTTTCTGGAAAAAGAGGGATAGTGAAAAGGAGGGAGGAAAGAAAGGCATTAGCTAGGTAGTTTCTGAGTTGATGAGGAAATTGGAGAGAACTCACTTTAGAAACTTTAGGATATTGGCAGTGAAACAGAAGATTAGATCATTGCTGCTCCTGAGAATACTGAAAGCAGGAGGGAGTGCCAGTACTGGGGTAAACTCGGGCCCCTCCTTTATGCTCCTCGTGGTTATCAGGCATCAGAGATATATGTTTCATTGGTCTTTGTTATTGCAGTGAAAGGAATTTGAATACAGAAGCACTGGCTGTGTTTTTATGGTGGCTCAGGTTTTGATAAGAGAGTTGTTTTATAAAATTCCTTTAAACACTACCATAATATACCAAACTGATTTTGGACAAAGAAGAAATTAGAGTTTATTCTCTAAGAGCTACAGCTGTTATTTTCACTACATATTACACTGATTCAGAAGTAAAAATATTTTTAATATCTACTATTTCTGTGTCAATTAAATTCATTCTCTTCATCTTTAGTAATCGCATTTCAATATTGAAAGCTCATTATACACTATTTCTTAGATGTGTTTTATGTACCTTCTTGCATGAGTGGATCAAGAAAGTTTACGATGGCTAAAGTAGAGGATACAGGAAATGGAGGCATACCGGTAGCCCATATTGGTATGAAAAAAAAGTTTTATTAACTATTATTCTGTAAGTATATATCCAAGCTGACCAAGTCTTAACACTTTGTTAAGTGTTAACACTTAACAAATTCTCTGTTTATAAATGATTATACATTAAACTGACCTGTCCTCACAAATGTTTACTTCCTAAATTATAGGACAGATTGATGAACATGATAAATACTTGTAGCATAAGGTATAAATGATTGTGATGTTTGCATTGAGGATATGCTGTTGCATTCTGTTTCACATTTATTCTGCCAGGGTCATGACTTGTTTCTCTGATTAAAGATCACTTTTACTTCATCAAGTATTATGTTCACTTTGGTGTAGGCAAACTTTTCTATTTTAGTTATAATCTTTGAAACATAATTTTACTTTTGAAATCTCAACTGCATGTTTTGTTAAACTTATATTTTTTTATTCAGTATTTACAGTGTATCCATATTTCTTTTTAGTTGGTGTTCTTGTCCACTCAGCCCTTGAAAAGAAAAAACAAAACACTAACACCTAATGTAATAATTTCCGAAGCTAAGCATGAGGATTCAGCTGTGTACTAACTCTACATGGATGTATAGTTGGCTTTCATATTTTCATGTAATTGAGTATATATCTCTTTGCTCTTTAAATTCTCCTGAAGAATATTCTCACTTAAAGGTAATAACTTTTATGTTTTTATATTGAAGTATTAACTACAGATTATATGAAATGTATATTTTTTATTAATCATCTTGTTTAAAACTTATTCAGCCTACTATTGAAGTGAAAGATTCTGTTCCTGAAAAAGCAGCAGGAATGGATTTTGTATGAACATCCAGATCCGGTAAGTTTTGTACCACAGATTTAACTCTGGACAGGAGTACATGAGAATATTTGACATGCTCATAGTCTTTTAGTCCTAATTCCTTTTTTTTCTTTTTTTGCAAGTTTAATTGTAGGTTTTGACATAAGTAATGTAGATGTCACTTTAGGATTCATGTTTGATATTTACAGAAAAATAAACCAAGATTTCTAAAATGTAAACTTTAAATAAGATGTTTTACTTTTGTTTTGATAGCTTAAAGTTCCCAGTTTGGAACCACTGTAGTTGTTAGGGATTCACAGAGGCTAAGTTTTAGACTCTTAAGATTTTTCCACTGTTGTAAAATGTTTATTTGGTCGTGGCTGGTGTGGCTCAGTAGATTGAGTGCCAGCTTGCAAACCGAAAGGTATCTGGTTCAATTCCCAGTCAGGGCACATGCCTGGGTTGTGAGCCAGACCCCAGTTGGGGGTGTGTGAGAGGTAACCGATCATTGTTTCTCCCACATATCAATGTTTCTCTCCCTCTCTTTCTCCTTCCTGTGTCCCCTCTTTTGAAAATAAATGATTTTTTTAAAGAAGAGAAAAAGGAAACAATGCTTTTAAAGTAAATAAGTAAAATAAAATAAAATGCTTATTTGAACTCTTACCTTTATCTAGAGTTAAATTTCAATTGCTAACATGTCAGTAGCATTTTAAGTTAAGTATTTCATCTTAGTGTTGTTACACAGATGATCTTAAGCCAACCAGATGTTCTGATTAGAAGATTCCGTGTGTGTATGTGTGTGTGTGTGTGTGTGTGTGTGTGTGTGTGTGTTTGGTGTCTTTGAATATTAAAAATGGGGGAAGAAATCAATCATAGTGAATATTTGGTAACCACAACCTCTTAAAACAGTAATTTTGAAACTTTTAGGACTCAGGGTCTCCTTATACTGTTAAAAATTATTGAAAATTCCAAAGAATTTTTTAAGTGGGTCGTTCCTCTTGATGTTTACAATATTAGAAAATCAAACTAAAAAATTTAAAATACAAGCACTACAATCATGTATCCCACTAGCCATTAGAACTATGGCCCATTAACCATTAGAGCTAGGATGTTACCACACATCATGTCTGTGGAAAACTCTAGCTGCACACTTACAAGGGAATGAGACTGAAATGGCAATGCCGTTTAGTATTACTGTGAAAATAGTCTTGACCTCTTGGACCCCCGATCCAGTGTGTCTTGGGATTCCAGGGATTCTCTGATGATACTTGAGTACCATCATTTTAAATTGTACATGAAGTTCACGGATGTCAAACAATAAAGAGTCCTTTGTGATTAAACAGACTTTAAAATCTTCATTCATTCATTTGTTGCTTTTTGCCTTCACTTGTCTTAAAAAGTTTAAATCTGACAATTTTGTTTAAATAAGAGGAAAATATTTTTGTTTTATTCATTGCCTGTGCCATGTCACTTTGTACTCACTAGTTTTAGTATGGACCTAGCCTGATCCTATATTTACCTGGAAACAATAAGGTCACCTAAAGTTATTATTTCTCATATGAATTTGTATTTATCTAAGGGTTAAAGATGAATTTTGAAGATACTCATGTGTTTTTTAAAAGGACCATTTTATTGTAATTGTGTATTTTCTTATTTAAAGTAGTACCACTCATTAAAAGTTTTTCTAACGCATGTTTTCTCATGCATATTTAAACTTAAAATAAATGGTTAGACATAAATTTTAAACAAAAAATTCATACCCTGAAGAATCTTAATTACTAATAAACAAAGTTTTTATGGAAAACAGAATATGTATAGAAATTGCTAAGTGAATAAAAATAAGCAGTGTGAGTAAATAAAGAAGAACAAAAATGAGAGACAATAGTTAATTAAACTTCTCTATGTGAATGTCAGTGACAAGGCACATAAAATAATATGTATAATGAAGGAGTCGTGTTTAGGGGAAGAGGAAGACACAGGACTTCTCTGAAGAAAGAATTTTCATAAGTCTGTCAAATTTGCCTTATCATTTACATTGTAATAAATGAAAACTTTATTTTCATGTTCTTCACATTGTGGTTCTACTACTAGTTTGACCCTCAATCATGGGAATTGTCAAAGATCTGGGATTTCATTTTTTATATATCTTTATTTAATTATTTTTTAAATCCTTGCCTGAGGATATGTTTATTGATTTTTAGAGAGAGAGGAAAAAAAGAGAAAGAGAGAGAGATCCATGAGAGAGAGAAATATCCGCGTGAAAGAGAAATATCAATTAGTTATCTCTCATATGTGCCCAGCGGTGACCTGAGTGTGCGCTCTGATTGGGATTCAAACCCCCAACCTTTTGGCATGTATGGGACAACGATCCAATCCAACTGAGCCACCCGGCCAGTGCAAAGATCTGGGGGTTTTAAAGTTCATGAAAAATGTCCATTAGTATCACAATCGATGACCAAAAGTCAGTCAGCATTTAGAGACTAGACAGACAACCTTAACAGATAGAGCAAACGGTTAATGTTGGAGCTACTTCTGTGAGGGAATTTCAGGCTGCATGACCTGTGTCATCACAGTTACCAGCGCAGAGAGAGAGCAAAGGGGATAAGAAAGAAAGTTCGTCCCTAGACCACCTCTGCGGCCGCACCGTAGTTTGGACTTTTCAAAAGTCATTTTGTGGCAAAATCTACTTTATATTTACTCCTTTTATGCAATCTACAGCCAAAGAGAATATCTTTTAGCAAGACATTTGCATTCTTCCTGTAACCAAAGTAATGTGTAGTTAAACATAAAGAGACTTAGGAGAAAGAATAAACTCCTTTACATTAGTATTTGGCATATACTTGGGAGTGGGTAGCAGAATTATATTTAGAGCTCTGGGACTAGATGGGAAAACTAGGTAGAGATCTAAATATTGCCAACTCAAACAAAATGTGGTTTCTTAGCTTTATTTTTGTAGCCCTGAATTCACAAGTATTTTAACTATATTCAGTGTAGCTGAATAAAACCAAATATTACAGTTTTTCTTGTATTTCCTATGGTTTTATACATTTTAGAATTGGCTTTTCCAGCAGTAATAGGAATCACTGAGAATTTGCTACGCAGTACCTACTTCTGAGCTGTGTCCACATAGTTGTTACCTTGTTTTATATTTTTAATGAATATATGATTCACAAGGAATATTAGTTTTAAGGGGTGCTGTGTCATTTAAAATTAATATATGAAAACCAGTTTTAATTCTAAGAGGATACTCATTCCATTGACCCACCACATCTAATACGTGTTCCACTTTGTGTATTGTATATTACCTTAGTGTCCTTCATCAGTTACATGATCGGGGTGTAGGAGCAGATCAAACACATACACATATTTTTATTTCTATAATTTTATCTTCTTTCCTTACCTTTAGAACTGACACTGAGTTTACAAAAGATTTTCATTTATCTCCTAGAGTAGTGACTTAAAGCTGTAAATCCAGGAATTTACCTATCTATACAAATGTCTTATTTCTTCATGAGGTTGGTAGATCCAACAAAAAGGACTTTGAAAACAAGCTTCCTCATCACAGAAACATGTGAAACAGAAAAACTACAAAATAAATTCAAGCAACTTAACACAGTTCAGGTAGTTCATTTAATGAGCAGAATCTAGTTGACCCAGGATTTGAACATTTATTCATTCACTGAATAAAGATTTATTCTATACTGGGCCCTGAACATTTTATATCTTAAATAGTTGTGGAAACATCTCCTCAGTTCAGGCCTGCATCCTCTATTTTGCGTTATTGCCTTCCAGTTCATCCTCCTCCATTTATTTGCATGTCACTCAAATTCATCACTACGACAGCGTGATGTATCTCAAATGCTAATGTGATCATGAACCATTCTTTAAAATATATTAATGTCTAGGTCTCTTAAAATTGCATATAAGGCTCT
>PVKU01016099.1:0-15814 GCA_004027475.1 Anoura caudifer | reverse complement strand
AATTAAACTGACAAAAGACAGATTAGCAGGAGAAAAGGTATGAGAGTTTTATCTGATGTTAATATTTTAATTTTACATGCACACAGAAAAGAAAATGGAAACCCAAAGGGGCTGTTAGTGTTGTGTCCTATTTGAACAGATGGAGGTAAGTTTGTGAAGTGAGCAGACACAGGAAGAGAGGTTTGGGGGTAAACCACTGGAAGATGAGGGTTAGGTAAGTAAGGTTTGTTAGTGCGGACCCACCTCAGTGCCAGTGATAAGTCATGTTCCTCCTCTTGGTACGGAAAGCAAAGGGGGACCACCTTCACTAAGGGAAATTACTTCCTTCTTTGGGGCAGCTAGACACAGGGTAGAGAGCTTTTCCTACATCTGCTGATTCTCAATTGTTTTCAGCTCAAAATAATTCATATGTCACAGTGGCAAATTTTGGAGTAGCATATTCTGGTCCCCTTTAATAGTAAAATAAGTAAGTGATAAGTTCTGCGCATTTATTACCTTTATTGTATTTAATTGTAAACTCAAATAATTTACTTTTTAATAATGACTGTGTTTAAAAACAGCTCACAAAATTCTTGGAAATTTAAAATTCAGCTTTACTGAGCCAACACAAGCCAGCTCCAGTCCCCCACCCAAACCGCGCCAGCCAATTTCCCATACAGTTGCAGCCTGGCTCCTGCCTGCATTTTTGACCTTACCTCCCACTCCTCTGCCTCTTCTGTAAGCTCCAAAGACAGTTTTCTTTCTTTCCACCACCTGAACACACCACACTCCTTATCTCAAGGTATTTTTATCTTCTGTTCTCTGTGCCTGGAACCCTTTTCCACCACTTGCCGGTCATTGCCTGTTTGCGTCATGCCAAGTGCAGTCTGCTCGTTAGACCGCCCTTCCCCGACTGCTTGTGCTGAAGTGCCCCCGCCATCCTTCACCCCACTGCTCTGTTTTACCTTCTTCCTCGCACATGCACTCCTTTCGGCTCGTACCTCCGTATTCTGAATAGCATGCTATTCTACTTACTCTTGATTTCTCTTAGATTTACCAATTTCTGGTAACTTCCTACAATATAAAGTAAGAATTCAGCCCTCACACCAAACTACTACAACACACACATGAGAGTGCACACACATACGTAAACACACTCATCCTTCACCCTCATCTTCCTAGTTTAAGAAAAAAAAATCCTGCCATAACACCAAATAGATTCCAAAAATGTAACTTCATACAGTGGAAGGTTGAGTCACTCCAAAGTAATAAATATCCAGGGTAAGCGTGCTTTGGAGACAGGAGCCCGTCACCAATCACGTCACACCCAAATTCATATTATCATGGGTGCGATCCCAGGGTATGTAATTATGGTATATCGTGCATTTTGGTGTTGTATAATTATTCCTGGCTGAGCCATAGTAATAGCTTAGCTTTTCTGTTTTCTTTCGCCTCCTTTCAGAGTGATAACTTGAACACCAGCCAGGTGTTAACTCCTCTGGTCTAACCCCCCAATAGTTTTCCATCACACTTAAACTCTAACTTTTTACAACGGAAGGCGCAGTGCAGTCTGTTACCCCACCACATCTCTGCTGCTACCCCGCACCACTCCTCTCTCCAGGAGTCCGAGCCACACAGGCCTCCTTCCGGTTCCCGCTTCCCGTTTCATTGCCTCCACACTCGCTGTCCTGTCTGCCTGGAAAGCTCTTTGGATATGTAAGCGGCTCACTTCCTTCTGGTTTCTTAAACAGTAATGAAGAAACATAGTGTGTAGAATTTTTAGCCTCCTTCATCACTTACTGTATTATTTATTTCCCCGATACATAATTATTTCAAACACTTTTTAATTGCTGCATGATATTAAAGAGATGTTAAGCCCTAGCTGGTATGGCTCAATGGGTTGAGCGCCAGCCTACCAACCAAAGGGTTGCTGGTTCAATTCCCAGTCAGGGCACATGTCTGGGTTGCGGGGCAGGCCCTAACAGGGGGTGTGTGAGAGGCAACCACACATTCATGTTTCTCTCCCTGTCTTTCTCTGTCCCTTCCCCTCTGTCTAAAGATAAATAAATAAAATCTTAAAAAAGAGAGATGTTAAATATGACTCTCATCATACTAAGTCCAGTCCAAATAAGGATACTGAAACAACAGTAAAAACAAGACCCTTAAGCAAGATTAAGACCCTTCCAAGTGGTGCCTGACACACGTATATGCAGGGTATCAGGTATTGGTGCATAGGTTTGTCAGTCTTGTTTATCTTTTCAAAGCTCTTGGATTCATTGATCTTTGGTATCATTTTTTAAAATTCAATTTTGCTTATTTCTGCTCTTTATTATTATTTCTGATCTTTATTATTGCCTTGCTTCTACTCACTTTAGTTTGTTCTTTTTCAAGTTCCTTTAAGTGTAAAGTTAGATTGTTTGTTTGAGCTTTTTCTTGTTTTTATTTTTTTATTTTTTTATTTTTGGAGATAAGCCTATAATACTATGAATTTCCCTTTTAGGACTGCTTCCCTGTGTCCCACAGATTTTTGGATTATTGTGTTCTAATTTTCATTAGTTTCAAGGTATCTTCTGATTTTTTCCTTGATCTCTTTGTTGACCCATTCATTGTTTATTAACATGATACTACACTTCCATGTCTTTGTGTGTTTTTCAGTGTTCCTCTTGTGATTGATTTCTAGTTTCATAACATAATGGTCAGAGAAGATGCTTTATACGATTTCAGTCTTCTTGAATTTACCGAGACTTGTTTTGTGTCTTAACATATGGTCTATCCTAGAAAATGTTCCATGGGCACTTGAAAAGTATGTACATTCTGCTGCTTTGTGGTAAAACGGTCTGAAGGTATCAGTTAAATCCACTTGATCGAGTGTGTCATTTAAGGCCGCTGTCTCCTTGTTGATTTTCTGTCTGGGCAATCGAGCCAGTGATGTCAATGGGGTGTTAAAATCCCTGATTATGACTTTATTTCTGTTGCTCTCTCCTTTTATGTCCATCAAGATTTGTTTTACATAATTAGGTGCTCCTATGTTGGGTATGTAGATGTTTTCTAGGATTATGTCCTCTTGTTGGATTGTTCCCTTTATCATTATGTAGTGTCCTTCTTTGTCTCTTACCATAGCCTTGGTTTAAAGTCTGTTCTGTTGGATATAAGTATTACTACCCCAGCTTTTTTTCCCTTTCCATTTGAATGAAATATCTTTTTCCATCCCTTTACTTTTAGTCTGTGTGGATCTTTTGATCTGAGATGGGTCTCTTGGAGGCAGCATATATATTGGTCTTATTTTCTTATCCATTCAGCTACCCTGTGTCTTTTGGCTGGAGCATTTAAGCCATTTACATTTAAGGTGATTATTGGTAGGTATGGATTTAGCACCATTTTATTGTTAGACTGTTTTTCTTTTTCTTTCTCCTTTTTTTTTTTCTTCTTATTCTTAAAGCAAGCCCTTTAACATTTGTTGTAGTATGGGTTTGGTGCTATCAAACTCCTTTAGCTTTTTTTTGTCTGCTCCTTATTTCTCCTTTGATTTTAAATGATAGCCTTGCTGGGTAAAGTAGCCTTGGTTGTACGTCCTTGCTTTTCATCACCTTGAATATCTCACGCTGTTCTCTTCTAGCCTTAAATGTCTGTTGAGAAATCAAATGACAGTCTAATTGGTGCTCCCTTGTAAGTAACTACCTGCTTTTCTCTTGCAGCCTTTAGGATACTCTCCTTTCTTTAAGTCTTGTCACTTTATTTATGGTGTGTCTTGGTGTAGGCCTCTTTGGGTTCAACTTGTTTGGGACTCTCTGAGCTTCCTGGACTTGTATGTCTTTCTCTTTCACCGGATTGGGGAAGTTTTTGGTCATTATTTCTTCAAATAGGTTCTCAATCCTCTGCTTGCTCTCTTCTCCTTCTGCTATTCCCATGATGTGGATGTTGTTGTTCTTCATGTTGTTCTAAAGGTTTCTTAAGCTCTCCTCATTTAAAAAAATTATTTTCTCTTTTTTCTTCTCTGCTTGAGCGGTCTTTTTTTTTTCCCTACCTTATCTTCCAAATCACTGATTCAATCCTCAGCTTCATCTAACCTACTGTTTATTCTTTCTGGTGTATTATTTACTTCAGATATTGTGTTCTTTATTTCTGTCTGGTCCTTTTTAATGGTTTTATGTCTTTTTTCATGCTCTTGATTATCCTTATACTCATTACTCTAACCTCTCTATCTGACAAATTGCTTGCCTTCGTTTCATCTGGTTCTTGTGGAGAATTCTCTTGATCTTTCCTTTGGGGCCTGTTTCTTTGTTTTGTCATTTTGAATGCCTCTTTGTGTTTGTTTCTATGTAATAAGTAGGTCTGCAAGACTCTGGTGAAGGCTTAAGTCAGTACCTGCTTGTGACTGGTCCTGAGCAACCTGTTTCGGGCGATCAGCAATCCACGGCTTGTGGTGCCCTCTGCTGGGCCTGGGTGTGTGCAGAAAGAACCGGGCTGGGCAACAAGGCTCGCTTTTATTGGCCCCAGGCCCAGGGGATCTGCCTCTGCCTGCAGGCTTTCCGTAGGGTTAATCAGTGAATGTCTTCCAGCTGTACCCTCCGCAGCAGAGCTTAAAGCACCACAGGGTGGAACAGAGTAATTCCTATGGGCAAGGCCTATGCTTCCTCTCAGCTTGATGCCACTTGGAGGAGAGTGCTCTGCCTAGGAAAGATGGCTCCCGCAGTGTGGGGA
Source organism: Anoura caudifer (assembly GCA_004027475.1). Lineage (NCBI taxonomy): Eukaryota > Metazoa > Chordata > Mammalia > Chiroptera > Phyllostomidae > Anoura > Anoura caudifer. The sequence continues at coordinate 11,134 of PVKU01016099.1, read as the reverse complement.
GTGATTCATGTAGGGTAAACGGAGTCAGTCTGGCTCCCTCACCCAGATGTCTGGGGAACTAAGATAAGCAGTGTTCTCATACGCTTGAGACTGGGCCTGATACACTGTTCCCATAACCTTGAGTGGACTCGAATGTGCAGAATCTTGTTGTGTTATGCAGTATGTTGGCCCCCTGCTGACTTCGTGTGCATGGAGCATATAAGGAGTTAGGGCTTCCTGCAGCGCGACACACATTGTGACACATGGCTGGTTGTGGTGCGGATCACCCCACCCCAGAATGAAGGTATGTCAGGCATCCCAGCAGCTCTGTGAATTTTTTTCTGTCTGCCCAAATCCAAAGTGAACCTGTCCTGCCTTGAACAGTCACAAGACAACTCAGCACAGGGATCCTGGCAGCTGGTCCTTCAGCTCTCTCCCCAGAGCCACCAGCCCCAGACTCTCCTCAAGCATCTCTAGCCCACTTTGCACTCTCTCTGCTGGAGCCCAGGGGTAAGAAGTGGCTGCGAACAGAATTTTGTGTGTGGTCCTTTAAGAGGCTGTCTGCATCTCCAGCCATCTCTCTCTGGTGGACAGAAACCCTGCTACTTTTCACAGCCGTATGTTATTTGACTTCCTTTCATGGTTCTGGTGCTGTAGGCTGGGAGCTCAGCTTGGGGTTTAGACCCCAAACCTCTTAGGGGGAACCCCCCCCAGATGCTGAAATAGCCTTCCAGCACTTCAGGTGTCATCTGTGGGAGCCCAGCCAGCCCTCTTGGGCCACGCCTGCATTCCTTACCAGCCCATTGTGGTGATGTGGCTTCTTCTGTCTGACTGTGGTGATAAGGCTTTTCTCCAGCTGGTGTTCATTTGGTTATTTAGGACGATTTTTCTATAATTTAGTTGTAATTCCAGTTTGGTGTAGCTTCCACTTATTCCTCTGCCATCTTGGGTCTCCCAGGTGTTGATGTACAGATTCCAGTTTGTAGAAGGTTAAGCAGATGCTGTTGATGTTACAGGAAACCAAATGAATGAATGTAACTCCTTGGCCTAATGCCAAGATTACAACTTTAGAGAAATTTTCAGTGGTGAATAACCTTTTAAAATTTTATTTCCCATTGTTGCAGGCCTTTTTAAAAATACAATAAAAATGAATTACTAGAGAAAGAAAAAATATAAAGATGTACAAACTATAAGCTACTGATCTTGTGTTCATGGCACCGCAGCAACGTCAGATGCCGTAAATGTCTCTCACTGCTCTCACTGCTTTCTTTATCTCGTCGGAAAACAGGCAGTTGGGTGACTGGCACAGGCCTGCAGACCACACTCAAAGTAGCTTTGAGTTTTAGCCCTGACTGGTGTGGTTCAGTGGGCTGAGCGTCCTCCCATAAACCAAAATGTCGCTGGTTCAATTCCTGGTTGGGACGCATGCCTGGATTTTGGGCCAGTTCCCAAGTTGGGAGGTGTGCAGGGGAGGCAAAATCAGTGTTTCCCTCCCTCCCTTTCCCTCTCTCTAAAAATAAATAAATAAAATCTTTTAAAAAAGCTTTAAAAATATTTATTTATTTATTTATTTATTTATTTATTTATTTATTTATTTATTTTAGAGAGGGGAAGGGAGGGAGAAAGGGAGGGAGAGAAACATCAGTGTATGATTGCCTCGCGAGCTCCCCCTACTGGGGAGCTGGCCTGAAACCCAGGCATATGCCCTGACTGGGAATTGAACCTGTGACAATTTGGTTCACAGGCCGTTGCTCTATCAGTGAACCATAGCAGCCAGGTCAATAAATGAAATCTTTAAAAAAAATACCTTGATCAAAATAGCACAATTTTAGAGATCCACCTATAAGAGATCCACCCCACCCCTTTGTGTACTATCCCCCCCCTCTCCCCCCCCGCCACTTAACTTTTCAGGTCAAACCTGCAATGAATTGTTCTCTTGGTGGTGACAGGTAATTTTTGCTCTATGTTTTAATGATATGTTATTGATTATGCTATGACAGTTGTCCTGATTTTTTTCCCCTTTGTCCCCCTCCACCCAGCACCCCTTACTTTCTCAGGCAATCCCCCACCATTGTTCATGTCCATGGGTCATGCCTATAAGTTCTTTGGCTGCTCCATTTCCTATACTATACTTTACATCCCCATGGCTATTCTGTAACTACCTATCTGTACTTCCTAATCCCCTCACCTCTTCACTCATTCTCCCCCTAACCCCTCCCCTCTGGCAACCTTCCAGTAACTAAGTTATTTTCTCTTGCTTTTAAGAGTCTCTCTCTATCTTTAACCTTTGGCCTTTTAACAGTGATGTGTCTTGGAGTGGGCCTCTTTGCTTCTGTATGGTAAGTGGAGACACTTTGGCTTCCTTACTCAGGTAAGGAAGTCTGGGTAACTAAGGGAAGCAGTGTTCCTATAGTCTTGGAGGGGCCTGATAACCAGTGTTCTCACAGCCTTGGGACTGGGTCTGATAAACTGTTCTCATAATAGGAGGTGGGCTTACATGTGCAGAATTACGTTAGATCATGTAATATTCTGACAGTTTTCCAGCTTTGTTCCCTTCTAGTACTTAAACAGGTACATCGACCCCTGGTGGGGGCAATGATGAGAGACCCACGCAAGGGGACAGGTGCCACAATGAGTGCCAGCCATACTGGGGAGCAAGCGCCATGACATGTTCCATGCAAAGACATGCAGATAGACACGCAGATTGCAGTGTGTGTGGCTCGCCCACCCCTGAATAAAGGCATGTCAGACATCCCAATGGCTCCCTGGATACTTCTCTGTCTGTACGAATACCATGAACCTGTCAGGCCTTGAATGGTTGCTATACAGCATCCATCATAATTGGGACTTTCTGTGCTTCCTAGATTTGCATGTCTATTTCCTTCACCAATTTAGGAAAGTTTTCTTTCACTATTTTTTTCAGATAGATTTCCAGTTTCTTGCTCTTTCTCTTTTCTTTCTGGTACCCCTATGAGGCAAATGTTGGACCTCTTAAAGTTGTCTCAGAGGCTGTTTACACTATACTCATTTTTTAAAATTCTTTTTTCTTCTTGTTGTTCTGCATGGTTGCTTTTTGCTTCCTTATGTTCCAAATCATTTATTCGATTCTCAGCTTCATCCACTCTACTGTTCTTTCCCTGTAAATTGTTCTTTCTTTCAATTAGCATATCCTTCATTTCTGACTGGGTCTTTTTTATGCTGCTGAGGTCCTCACTAAGTTCCCTGAGCATCCTTATAACCAGTGTTTTGAATTCTGCCTCTGATGGATTGCTTACATCCATTTCGTTTAGCTCTTTTTCTGGAGTTTTGATCTGTTCTTTCATTTGGGGCATGTTGGTTTGTCTCCTCATTTTGGCAGCCTCCCTGTGTTTGTTTCTATGGATTAGGTAGAGCAGCTTTGACTCTGTGTCTTGGTAGTGTGGCCTCATGTAATAGGTGTCCTGTTGGGTCCAATGGCACAGCCTCCCCTATCACTCAAGCTGGGTACTCGATGTGCACCCTTTGTGTGGACTGAGTATGACCTCCTCTTGTAGTTGAGCCTTGGTTGCTGTTGGCAGATCAATGGAAAGAATTTACCCAGTCTGGTCAGCTGCAAAGACTGGCTGTGACCACTGACTACCAACCTCTGCCCTCTGTGGTGGATCAGCTATGCAGGGCTAGGGTGGTGGTGCCCCGACATGGTCTGTAGCTGTCCACTGGGTGTGCTGGCCCTGGGGTTTCCCAAGTGGTGCAGGCCAAGGTCAGCTCCCACCTGCGTTTCACCCAGGGCACCCTGCCTGAGCTGTAAAGCCATCTGAGACGGCTGCTATTTGTGCTGGGCTTGGAGATTCCCAGGTGAGGCCAAGCTGTGACTGCAATATGGCTCCTGCTAGGGCTCACTGAAGCCAGCTGTTGCTTGTTTGACAGGATTTAGGAGCCAAGACGAGCCATTCTTTTGGAGAAGCAGCTCCGTTGGGCCCATAAGTTGGGTGGGGCAGAGCCCCTGTGAATCTCCAAGGCAGGTCACACGGTGTCAGCCTAGTTGATCGAGTCTCAGATGTGGCTCCAGCTTGCCGACTCTGTGAGGGGAGGGCTCAGCAAAGCCCTGCTCACTATGGCCTCTGCTCACCCCGATGGCAGACACTTCAGCCTCTCCCTGTGCACCACGGGTGCCCTTTAAGCTGCTACCCTGGTGCTGGAGCTCAGAGGGAGTGAGTCTGAGTAGGTGAGTCTGTGTGTGGGTTCCCTAGGAGGAACTGCTTATGACTCCAGCAGCCTCCTTCACCAACTCAATGTCTGCTGGCTTTCTCAGCCAGAAGTTTGGGCACTTACCTTTCTGGCACTGGAATCCTGGGCTTGGGGTCCTGGTGTGGTTCTGGGACGCCTTGCTCCTGAGATATCCCTCCTGAATTTTTATTCATGTGGGTGTGGGGCTAGCCCATTCCACACTGCGGCCCTGGATGTGGCTACTTAATTCCGTAGTTTTCAGACTTCCATTCAGCTCAATATCTGATGTTCCTGAGTGATGGTTGTTCTATATTTCAGTTGTAATTCTGGTGTGGCAAAGAGGTGAGCCATGTCTGCCTATGGCACCGTCTTGACTGAAAGCCCCGGCAGGGTAATTTTTAGAAATTCTTCTTTTTAAAAAATTTTTTTTAAATTTAATTTTATTTTATTGTTGTTCTTGTACAGTTTTCTGTCTTTTACTTCCATACCAGCCCATAGAAATTCTTCTTATTCAAATAGTACATGTTCATTATAGAAGTAGTAAAAAGTAAGCATTTTAAATTCCTCCTTAATTCCATTACCATTATTATCATTGATATTCATACTTGTTCGTGCACAGTAACACACATATATTTAAATAAGGGAGGGAGAAGCTAACACAAATAGCTTATTACAGATAGCTGTTTAAGAGACTGCTCCTTAAAAATTGTACATTATGATATGAAACATTTTCCATGTCAATACGTAAACGTACATTTACAGCATCACTTTTACTATTCTCACAGGATTCTATTGTATGAATGCATCATAATTTAGTTAACCGATCTCCTATTCAGTCAGCCAGAAAATATTTATTGATTACCTAGTCTTTGCTAGAAATGGGGGAGTATAGCAATAAGCAAGAAAAGATTCTGCCTTAAGGGAACTTACATTGCAGGGGGATGAGATAGATAGTAAACATATTCAACAAATACGCATGAAAGGGATACTGATTTGTCAGCATCTAACTAACAACCTTTGGTCTTCATTTCGTGAGAAGCGAGAAGCAGGTGTCTGCAGGAAGCCCGTGGGAAATTTTTTAAGTCCAAGTGCCCAGCAAAACTGATTCAGACATGTTACACAATTAACATGGGTTTTTAAAACCCAGTTTTAAATTTTTACCTGCAAAATCGAGAGTGTTTTGGGGAGAATGATGCAGTCTGCGTGAATCAGCACTGATGCTGTCTTGTGGCATCTCTCTCACGTATGTCCGCTGCTTTCTACCTTAAACCACTAACACAATGGGAATAAAACTCAGAATTCCATTATTGCAAAGGATATTAAAAGATCCACAATAGTCCTAATGTCCCATTTATGCTTAATTTTTCACTTTTGTAAAATCTAGAAATTAAACACTCTCATAGTATGTTTACAAGTACAGATCAACATTTTTGAGGACAGTGTGGCCATGTCAAAATTTTGATGTGCATACTCTGTTTTTATGTAATTACGTATCTTAACTACATGTACATTGTAAAAACAAAATCACACAGTATAATGGAGCATATTGGGGAAAAAGTGTGCTTTTCATTCCTAAGCCCAGTCCTCTTAGTCGCCCTGGTCCCTCCCCTGAGACAATCACTCTTAGTTTCTGGTATTGCCTTCCAGGAGTCCATGCGAAATACATGGGTCACAGCGATCCCACCCCTAAAACTCCGTCCAACAAAAACAGTTGCACACATACACAAGCAGATGTTTAAGGATATTCATTTTGTAAGTGTAACAGCACGATGCAGAAACAATCTGCATGTGCAATAATAAAGTATTAATAAATTATGACATGCTCACGCTTAGGAATACTGTGCACCTATAAAAAGAATGAGGGAGATATGTGTTAACTTGGAAAAGTTTCCAATACTTATTGTTAGGTAAAGAAAGCAGAAAACAAGTATATAATTTCATCAAATTATTGCAAACAAATAATCTTGTATGATGGAATGTGTATATATGTATATATAGTACATATTACCATGTACATGTATACACCTTTCAAGAAAAGACTGGGCTAGAAGAAATGGAGGCTTTTTACCCTACTGTTTTATATCCTTTGAAATTTTTACTACGAGAATGTATTTATGTATTATTTATATAACTTTTAAAGTAAATAAAACTAGGCAGCAATATGAATAATTTTGGATTGTAAACAGTAGTGGGATGTTAAATAGGGAATGATATTTACATATTTTTCTGATATTTAAATATTACCCTGATTCTATGGTTAGTTGTGAATACCAAATACCTGTATCCTGTACGTTAACCAGTGACAAAGGACTTGGACAGGAAAATATAAGAGTAATGAGTCTACATAAGAAAGGCCACGTTACAAACCAATGGATGAAAAGAAATGACAGGATTTGAATTCAATTGATTAATCAAAAAATGAACAATAAAATTAGAGAGTTATCATAAAAAAGAGTAATAAATCAAGATAACCACCATGTTTCAAAATTCAGAATACTTATTTTTTCTATATTTTCCTCGCATTTTAAAATTAAAATTTTCATATTATTTTAAAGTTCTAATAAATCTCAGATGGCAAATCTACCTTCTGTATTTATTTCTTTTAATGCTAGAAATAGTGACAAAGTCCTTAAAAATTATTAAAACTGATTATCACACTATGCACCAGAAAACTTTTCTTTTTTCTATAGTGTCCTGAAACATACAGATAAACTACACTTTGTTCCTTCTCCACCCGTTGGCTAGAAAGAGTATTTCTCAAAATACTATCTCTTGATTGAAATCGGCAGTTGTTTAAGCCACAAATATCTTTCCTTATTATTATTGACACTAATAGTTATTTGTAAATTATGAGAATCGTTGTGTTTAAAATCTTAATTATATCAAATTTTTCTCCAAAATAATGCACACAAATAGTTCTTATTTTTTAAAATTTTGTACAATCATGACAGATATGACTTATTGAATGGTTATGATGGTCCAGAAGTATACTAAATGCTTTACCTGTGTTTTCTGATTTATTCCTCACAATTCTATGGTGTGGATGCTACGAGTCGCCATATTTTACAGATGAGAAAACTGAAGTTGGAAAAAATTAAATAACATACAAGATCACATAACTCAGTAAGTATACACTGGGATATGTTAAGATTTAAACTCCAGTCTTACTTCAGACCCAAAGATTCAACCTATATCCCAATGTGTTCTATATTATTAAAGCTATGTGAAAAAAAAAGTAAGACTTTTTTCATGGAGCACTTTCCCCTACTCTTAAAGATGTCAGTTTTTAAAACACAGCAATATACATTCAGAAGAAAGTATCTTCAGTTCTAAGCTTCCAAATAATTTCTAGCATCAAAAGAGAAAAAAATTTATATATATATATATGCTTTTCTTTCATTTTTCACAATACATGGCATATCCTTTAGATAGTTCTTCTGTTTGGTCTCTGTCTTTTTAAAATTCTTTATTTTGAAAGATTTTATTTATTCATTTTTAGAGAGGGGGAAGGGAAGGAGAAAGAGAGTGAGAGAAACATCGACGCGTGGGCACCTCCCACACGCCCCCAACTGGAGACCCAGCCCACAACCCAGGCATGTGCCTTAGACTGGGAATCAAACTGGTGACCCTGGGGTTCGTAGGCTGGCACTCAATACACCGAGCCACACCAGCCAGGGCTGTCTTTCTATTTTTAAAAGTATGTTTTATCGGTTATACTATTACAGTTGTTCCATTTTTTTTCCCCTCCTCTCTATTCCCCTCTGCCCTGCACTCCGCCTCCCACCAGCATTCCCTAACCCCTTAGCTCATGTCCATGGGTTGTACATAAAAGTTTTTTGGTTTCTCCATTTCCTATACTATTCTTAACATCCCCTTGTCTATTTTGTATCTAACATTTATGCTTCTTATTCCTTGTACCTTTTCTCCCATTCTCCCCCAGCCCCCTCAAAGCTGATAACCCTCCATATGATCTCCATTTTTGTAATTTTGTTCCTGTTCTAGTGTTTTCTTAGTGTTTTGTTTTTGTTTTTGTTTTTGGTTCAGTTGTTGATAGTTGTGAGTTTGTTGTCATTTTAATGTTCATAGTTTTGATCTTCTTCTTTTTCTCAAATAAGTCCCTTAACATTTCATATAGTAAGGGCTTGGTAATGATGAACTCCTTTAACTTGACCTTATCTGAGAAGCACATTATCTTCCCTTCCATTCTAAATGACAGCTTTGCTGGATAGAGCAGTCTTGGATGTAGGTCCTTGCCTTTCATGACTTTAAATACTTCTTTCCAGCCCCTTCTTGCCTGTAAGTTTTCTTTTGAGAAATCAGCTGACAGTCTGATGGGAACTCTTTTGTAGGTAGCTGTCTCCTTTCCTCCTGCTGCTTTTAATACTCTCTCCTTATCTTTAACCTTGGGTAATGTAATTATGATGTGCCTAGCTGTGTGCTTTCTTGCATCCAACTTCTTTGGGATTCTCTGAGCTTCTTGAAAGTCTATTTTCTTCACCAGTTTGGGGAAGTTTTCCTTCATTACTTGTTCAGATAAGTTTTCAATTTCTTGCTCTCCTCTTCTCCTTTTGGCACCTCTATGATTCAGATGTTGGAATGTTTGAAGTTGTCCCAGAGGTTCCTAAGCCTCTCCTCATTTGTTTGAATTCTGGTTTCTTCATTGTGTTCTGGTTGAATATGTATTTCTTCCTTCTGGTCAAAATGATTGATTTGCATCTCAGTTTCCTTCCTTTCAGTGTTGGTTCCCTGTATATTTTACTTTATTTTACTTTTCATAGCCTTCACTTTTTCCTCAAGTTTGCAACCATACTCAACCATTTCTGTGAGCATCCTGATTACCAGTGTTTTGAACTCTGCATCTAATAGGCTGGCTATCTCTTCATTGATTAGTTGTATTTTTTCTGGGGCTTTGATCTGTTCTTTCATTTGGGTCATTTTTTTTTTGTCTGAGCGCACCTGTTACATAGTAAGGGGTAGAACCTTAAGTATTTGCCAGGGTAGGACAACCCATGTAGCTGCATTGTGGTGGTGTATGTGGGGCAGGGGTCTGACAGGGAACAATGCTGCTTGCTCAGCTCTCAGCAGCTTCTGGTCACTTCCTCCATTACGCACAAGCAAATTGGGCCCTTCTGGTGCTGATTCCTGGGTGGGTGGGTTTGTGTATGTTCTAGGACCCTGTGGGTCTCTCCAATGAACTCTCCTGTGAAGCTGGGTGTTTCTCCCAATGCCACAACCCCCACAGGTTTTTACAGCCAGAGGTTTTGAGGCTTTATTTCCCATGCTGGAGCCCTGGGTTGTGTGTTCTGTCTCACTCCCCAGTTGTTCTTCCTGGTTTATCTGCATGCAGATGTGGGACCACCCCACTCCACCAGCCATCGCCTCGCCCACCCAGTCCTCTAGCTACCACCTTGCCGGACATCCTCTCTGTCTCAGTTGCCCTCTCCACCCCTCCCACCAGTCTGGGGGAATATTTCTTCTTTAACTCCTTGGTTGTCAGACTTCCATACGGTTTGATTTTTCTGGCCATTCTGGTTGTTTTTTGTTTTTAAATTTGTTGCTGTCCTTGTTTTTGTTGTGCAAGGAGGCAAAGTGTGTCTACATAAGCCTCCATGTTGGTGGAAGTCTGTCTTTCTAAATGTAATACACATATTAGTACATGTGTGTTACATGTTTAAATACTTCAGGGTGTGGGATTTGTAAATCCTTTTACTTTAGCATTTTACATGTAAACAGTTCAGAATTTTAAAATTTTAAGCAAAATTTACTCACTTAGTTTGGACTATGATAAAGTGACATTATTTATACATCATTTCCTTCATTTATACAACTTTCTATTTAATTTTCATTGAGTTCTAGTGACAGTTTCATAATAGAGTATATAAAGTAATTTCAAATATACCCATTTTTCTTATTTTCTTTTAGGACTTTAAATGTCTTGGATACAAGAACTGGAATTTACAAAGAGGGATAGAGCTGCCATAGTCACTCAGAATGCCTGGAAAATGTTCCTTGTGAGGTTTTTTGGGGTTGTTTTGGTAGCTTTACTGCAATATAATTTAGGTATCATAAGGTTCACTTGTTTAAAGTGTACATTTCAATAGTTTATAGTATATTTACATTGTTGTATACAACCCTTTTCTTTAAAATTATTTTTCTATTCTTTATTTTACTTAATCTCTACTCAATTCTTTATTATTTTCTTCCTTCTGCTAGCTTTGGGTTAGGTTTGTTCATCTTCTTTTCTGATTCCTTAAGGTGAAAAATTAGGTTATTGATTTGAGAGCTTTCATTTTTAGTGTATGTGTTTATAGCTATAAATTTCAGTCTTAGTACTACTTTGTTGCACTCATGAGTTTTGGTATGTTGTGTTTTTAAAAAAAATGTCTCAAGGTATTTTCTAATTCCCCTTGTGATTTTTCTTTAATGTAATGATTGTTTAAAAGCCTGTTGTTTAAGCCTTTAAGCAGGCCCATCAAGAAAAAAAGAGAGAGGACCCAAATAAACACAATCAGAAATGAAAGAGGAGAGATTACAACTGACACCACAGAAATACAAAGGATTGTAAGAAATTACTATGAAGAACTATATGCCAAGAAATTTGAAAACCTAGGTGAAATGGACAAGTTTCTAGAAAAATATAATCTTCCAAAACTGAATGAAGAAGAAGCAGAAAGCCTGAACAGGCCAATAGCAGCAGAGGAAATAGAAGCAATAATCAAAAAACTCCTGACACACAAAAGCCCGGGACCGGATGGTTTCACAGGAGAATTTTACAAAGCATTCAAGGAAGAGCTAACCCCTATCATTCATAGACTATTCCAAAAAATCCAAGAAGATGGAAAACTCCCAAACTCTTTTTATGAAGCCAGCATCATCCTAATCCCAAAACCAGATAAAGACACAACAAAGAAAGAAAACTTTAGGCCAATATCGCTGATGAACATAGATG
>PVKU01016098.1:0-15810 GCA_004027475.1 Anoura caudifer | reverse complement strand
TTTTTTTCTTTTGTCTTAAGGCATCTGTTATGTAGTGAGGGGTGAAACCTTAGGTGTTCACCAGGGCAGGGCAACCCATGTCACTGGATTGTGATGCTGTATGTGGGGGAGGGGTCTGAGAGGGAACGATGGTGCTTGGTCAGCTCTCTGCCAGATTTCAGTCACTTCCCCAGCAAGCTACCCACAAGCAAATTGGGCCCTTCTAGTGCTGATTCCATGTGGGTAGGTTTGTGTACACTGTAGAACCCGATGGGTCTCTCCAACAAAGTCTCCTGTGAGCCTGGGAGTCCCCCACCCCAGCACCTCAACCCCCACAGGTGTTCTCAATGAGCAGCCTAAGCCTTTATTTCCCTGTGCTGGGGCCCTGGGTTGTGCAGTCTGTCCCGCTCCCCAGGTGTTCCTCCAGGTTTATCTGCGTGGGAATGTGGGACCACCCAGCCCACCAGCCACCTCCTTGCCCATCTGCCCACTGCTGCCTTGCCAGCCAGCTACAGCCTTTCACACCCCACTCCTCAATCACCCATCTCACAGGGTCTGCCAGCCACTGCCTTGCCATGAGACCCTCTGCCCAGCTCCCTGTCTCCGCCCCTCCTACCGGTCTGGATGTGTCTTCTTTAACTCCTTGGTTGTCAGACTTCCATACAGTTAGGTTTTCTGTCAGTTCTGCTTATTTTTTTTTTGTTTTTAAATTGTTGTTGTCTTTCTTTTGGTTGTGCGAGGAGGCACAGTGTGTCTACCTATGCCTCCATCTTGGCCGGAAGTGGTTCCCATACTTTTAAGTTCAATAGAATTGTGGTTTCTAGCGCTTACATGGTTATGTGCTTGTTCTAAGGAGATAACACACTGAGGAATAAGGAAATGAAGTGTAGTAATGTCTACAACTTGCTCTTAACTAGTTTAGATGAAACATGTATGTGGGTGAGAGAGAAAAGAAATGTGGCAAAATTTAACTAGGTATATAGAGCATATATGTATCCATTATATTAATAATCTTTCAACTTTTGTTAAGATTATAGCAGAGAAAAGGACCTGTTAGCATCTAAGTTCAGGTGTTATTTGATATTTAAAACTCTTTATTGAAGTGTAACAGCTATAAAAGATGTATAACATTTATACAGAGAAGTAAACAAATTATGAGTACACAGTTGGATCTGTTTTTACAAATTGAGCACACCTGCATAACCAGCCCCAAACAAAGAGACCATATATTACTAAGACACCAGAAGCCCACATGTAAAACAAAGTTACATGCACTACCTGGGCCTTGCACTTTGAGTCAACAGAGTGGGCACAGGCTCCAAGAAGGAGGTAGATGCAACTTTCTTTACCTATAGTACTACATAACATGAGAACTGCTTGTCACAGTTGGCCATACGTACTAACACAGAGATATGTTAGAGAGAATATAAAATGACTAAATGTCTCAAAAGGTGACAGAACCATACTTTTGATGTGACTGTTTAATTCAGCGTGCCATTTTTTTGTGATCAATGAAGTTAAATATCCTCATATATTGTCCCTTTGTACATTCGTTTTGTATTGTCTGTCTTTATTGATGTATAGTATTCTTTTTTAAATTTAAGTATAGTTGGCATACAATATTATATTAGCCTCAAGTGTACAATATAAGAGATTCAACATTTATATACCCTACGATGTGACCACCAGACCAAGTCTAGTAACCACCTGTCACTGTGCAAAGTTATTACTATATTACCAACTATGTTTCCCTTTACCTTTTTTATCTATCCCCTTGCCCCCTTCCCTCTGGCAACTATCAGTTTGATCTTTGTTTCTATGAGTCTATTTTTGTTTTGTTAGTTTCTTTTGTTTTTTTAGATTCCACCTAAAGTGAAACCATGCATATTTGTCTTTCTCTGTATAACTTATTTCATCCATGTTGTCGCAAATGGCAAGATTTCATTCTTTTTATTGTTGAGTAATATTCCATTGTATATATCTACATATACTCATATATAGATATATGCACATGTATATATATATGTATATTATATGTATTGCATATATATACACATACATCTTCTCTGTCCATTCATCTATAAATGGAATTTTATCTTGGCTTCCATATGTTGGCTATTATAAATAATACAAGTATAAATATCTTTTGTATTAGTGGGTTTTTTTCTGATAAATACTGACAAGTAGATTTGCTGACTCATATGGTACTTCTGTTTTTAGTTTTTTGAAGAAATTATTTTCAACAGTGGCGTCACCAATTTACACTGTCAACAACAGTGCATGAGGGTTCCCTTTTCTCCACATCCTTAATACAGTTATTTATTGACTTTTTGATAATAGCCATTCTGACAGGTGTGAGGTGATATCTCACTGTAGTTTTATATGCATTTCCCTGATGATAAATGATGCTGAGCATTTTTTTCACATGTATTTTGGCCATCTGGGTGTCTTCTTTATAGAGAGATATCTATTCATGCCCTCTGCACATTTTTCTATGAGATTTGTTTATTTTTTTTGTTACTGAGTTGTATGAGTTCCTTGCATACTAACGCCTTATCAGGTATATTGTTTACAAATGTTTTCCCATTCAGTAAGTTGCCTTTTTTTTCTGTGCAGAAAAATGTTCCATGCCTTGGTTGGATGTCTGTATTACAAATATCTTCTCTCATGTCATGGGCTGTGATACACAGTTATTAGCCTTATAGTCCAATTTATTCATCCTTTTGTTTTCACAGTTAAAGGCTTTTTGTATCTTGTTTAAGAATCTTACCCATGCCACAGTTATGAAAATACTCTCCTATGTTCTTTTCTCAAAATTTACCTTTCACATTTGAATTCTGTAACCCTCTTAGAATTTATTTTTGTATGTGGAGCATACAGATTCTTTTTTTTATATAGATATCAAATTTACCTAATACCAGTTATTGAAAAGATCTTTCTTTCTCCCCCTGCACTGCCATATCACCTTCGTGGTGAATGGGTTCTGGGGATCTAGTGTACAGCATGGTGGCTACAGTTGACAGTACTATATTATATACTTGAGATTTGCTTAAATGTTCTTGCCACATTAAAAGCAAAAGAAAAAAATGGTGACCATATGAGGTGATGGGTATTTTACTAGCTTGACAGTGGTGATCCTTTCACAGTGGATACAAGTGTCAAAACTTCAAGTTGCACACCTTAAATATTGGCAATTATTATTTGCCTATTATACCTCAATAAAAATATTAAAAATATATACCTATCCTAGATAATAGATATTGTTCAAGTAAAACCCACTCATCTATATTAATCCTAACCTTAGCTCTTTACTCTGAGTCCAGTCATTTCCTATCACAGGGTAGCAAAGGCAATTAATGGTGATTAAGAAAATAGAAATCAGAATTCAGAGTTCACATGAAAGTTGCTAAAATCAGACACCTTTGCAATTCCAAACAATATGTTTCACTTCCCTTTATTTTGATCCTTCACACTCATGTTGAAAGGAAACAAAAGTGGAGCCATGTCCCAGCTTCATCGCTTGTTATTCAGGTCACGGCTGCTGTCAGCTTCTCTGAGAAACAGCCCCTCATTCCCCAGCTGTTCTATATTATCATGGTCTGCATATCTGCACTCTGTCTTTTCTCCCAATTTTCACATTCCACTTGCTGCTCCTGGAGTTGCTCTGTATGATTTCAGTGTTGTCTTTGAGTGCCAAATGAGTGTTCAACTTTCTCTCTTTTCATGAGAGTATTATAGTCTGAAAATTCAAGTAATGCCTTAATGTCTTTGTGAAACTAACGTTAATACTGTCAAACCTATGGAAAATTTCTTTAGACAATGGAATAAAGAGAATAAATCTTTGTCAACAGGCTTCTCTGTCCATTAGACTTGGAATTTCATGCTAGCCACATTTAAAATCTTATATTAATATTAATCAGTGTTTGTTAACATTCAGACATGTTCACAACTGCTGTAGCTGCAAAGTGCCTGTAAGTTAAATTGATTTTAGTCCTTAGATACCTATTAACAGTGCTGCTTCCCATTTTGGTAATAGAGTACAGTTGTTCGGAGGTGTTTATGAAATGACATCTATTTAATTTATAAGTAACCTAGACTATGAAGTCTCTGTGTCTGTTAGAATGTAAGTGATCACCTTCCCCATTTTGATTGCCACATTGCAGCTCTGCATTCCCATTTCCAAACCATAAGAGATAAAAAAGATCTGGAAACATAACAAATATTAAGTTAGAATCTCTCAGCCTAGAGCAGATACATTAGGGGAGATAGTGGTCAGATTTGCTTTTAACCAAGCCAACCACAAACCTCGTAAGGGGACTGTGTAACAACGTAATGGAAAGACCTCAGAAGGCTTCTTGAATTCAAAAGAAGAAATTTAGAAATTCTGGCTCAATATGCTAGCAACCTGTCTCAGGCACATTCTAGATTTAAAGAGCCTTAGAGATTGTCTTGCCTTGTATTGATTTGAGATATTTGATCAAATCAAGCTCCAGAGCTGTAGAGGGAAGAAAATATCACCTGCTTGTTTTCACCTCAAATGGGACATAGATTTGCTGAAACTGACCTGGTCACAGATGCTTCTTGGGTTTTCTGAAGAAATAGGCACAGAGGAGATAGAAGGATTGACAGACCGTTCTTCCCCTTCCATGATATTCCCTTAAGGGTACATTTATCTGAAGAATTATTTTATGTATTTATTTATTTATTTTGCTCCTGGCAGAATGTGAGTGCATTGGCCAATAAAAGCTTCTCTAGGGAGGGGTGAACAGTCAGAAGATACACCCCAAGAGGGTTCCCATGGCAACTCAGGCCCACTTTTCAATGATAAGAACCCAGTTTCTGAGTTTTATCTTGAGAATTGTATCAATTTCATTTTAAGACAACAGCAGGCCCAACAATGTTTTGTTCTTCAGTGTTTTATTATTCAAGGTTGAATCACAATGTCCCTTACATAGGTATCGCAAAGCAAGTTTATAGTAGTGCCTCTGTACTTCCCAGGGGAACTGTTCCTGTAGCAGATTCTTCTTTGTTTAACACTGGCAGAGGGGTGGGGGGTGCGGGGGTAGTGTTTGTACAAGAGGACAGGTTTCCACTGGGCTCCACGTGTAGAGGGTTATCAGGATGCTGATGTTCTGAGTGTCTCCATTTTACTTTATAGATAATAATGCTATGTTTCCACAGATTATAAATTTTTTCACTGAACTTTGTGAAAAGGAGGCAGATAAACAACCATAGAACTAAGTAAGAAAAGTAAAAGCATGCAAATCACATTTAGAATAATGTAGATAATAGAAAACATGGCAGAAAATGGAGGTAAGAAAAAATGTACGATTTACAACACAAAGGGTTCCAATCAGATTATTCTCACAGAAAGGAAAAGGACAAAAGGCTTTGTCTTGGGGGAAGGGAGTTGCTGGTTGTTGGGCGGGGGTTTATCTTTATTCTTGTTCCTACCCTGCTCTTGCATAGATCTGTGCTTCCAACAGACTCAAACCTCTAGGCTCTGCACCATCAACTTCAGACCCACCTCTGAGCATCTTTTCCTGCAGAGTGTCAGCTAGCTTGCTTTGTCCCTTGGCCTCTAAAGGACAACCCCCCAGACCGACACCAGCAATTTGAGCAGTGGCCAAGCCAGCCAAACCACCATTCACTCCCCATAGGATGTTCTCAGTTCATGATGAGGTCTAAGACCTAAGATTTCTTTCCTTAAAGAGCTCACCAGCCAGACTAGGAGACACACAGAATTTTTATGAGGGGTTTGTGTGTGTGTTTTGATTTTTTGTTTTTATTGTTGTTTTTTGGAAGGATGACTTTTTTTTAAATCCTTACCAAAGGATACGTTTATTGATTTGAGAGAGGTGGGGGAAGAGAGAGAGAGAAACATCAATGTGAGAGAAACATTGATCAGTTTCTTCCCAAACACGCCTTGACTGGCGTTCAAACCCAAAACCCAGGTATGTACCCTTACCAGGGTTTGAAACTACAACATTTTTGGTATGTGGGGTGACACTCCAATCAACTGAGCTACCTGGCCAGGGCTGGAAGGGTGAATTTTGCTGAAGGAAGGACTTATATGGGATCTCCTAGACTATCACTTTAGTATTTTTTGGACAGATATAACCACATTTTTCCTAGGATTTCTATCTTGCTCTATCACAAATTTCCATGCTCATGCAGATAGGAAAAGGGAAGAGAGTTGTGGAAGCAGAAATACAAGAGAGAAATTTTTCCTTTTTTTTAAATTTTATTTATTTATTTTTAGTGAGGGGGAAGGGAAGGAGAAAGAGAGGAAGAGAAACATCAATGTGTGGTTGCCTCTCTTGCTCCTTCACTGGGGACCAGGGTCCAGGCATGTGCCCTGACTGGGAATCGAACCTATGACCCTTTGGTTCGCAGGCCAGCACTCAATGCACTAAGCCACACCAGCCAGGGCAGAAGCTTTCATTCTTGAGTTATGAGTCACTTGCTCTGTGAAGGCATAATACTCCAATTTTTAGGGTATTTTTGTTCCCTAAAAATTGAGCAGGCCCAAGGTGGGAAAGGTTTACTGAAATCTACTTTCTTTAAGTCATATACTCCAAATTGAAAAATATAATAAAATGAGCAAAGAATCAGGCAGGTCAAATTCTAGTTCACTCACTCTCTGTGCAGAAACTTGGGCAATTTAAATATTGCCAGCCTCAATATCCTTACCTGTGAAAATGGAAATAATAATTCCTATCTAACAGGGTTTTCTAGGAATATATAAGAAAATGTACATGAAAATTCCTCATACTGAGTCCTGGTCCTAAATGGACACTTAGTTTCCCTTCCATTCACCACCTTTGTGGATGCCAGATGAGGAAGCTAATGCACTTTGATTTATTGTTCCCATTCTTGTGGGGAAAAGAGTTACCTAAGCACATTAGAATAAATTTTCTGAAAATCCCCACTAACCTTTTCCATTAGAAGGTGTCTTTAAAAATTAGCTCCTTTCCCTCCAGTCTTGAGTCTGAATAATATAAGTACTTTGTAAACTAAAAATTGCCTTTAAATTGCATCTACTAAAAGATAGATTTTAGCCCTGGCCAGTTGGCTCAGTAGGTTGGAGCATTATTTCATACACCAAAAGTTTGCAGGTTTGATTCCTGGTCAGGGCACATACCTAGATTGTGGTTTTGATCCCTGGTCAGGGCACATATGGCAGGCAACTGATCGATATTTCTCTCACATTGATGTTTGTCTTTCTTTCTCTCTCCCTTTTCCTGTCTCTTTGTAAAATCAATACAAACAATATCCTCAGATGAGGACTTAAAAAAATTTTTTTAAGAGAAGGATCATAAAAACATTCAGAATTTGCCTTAAAAAAAAAAAAAAAAAAAAAGTCAGAGAAGAGCAGTAATCCCAGGGAAGTACTCTGTTAGAATGAGGTGGCAGAAATTTAGTTAAAGTGAGATGACATGTCAACCAAACCTGTGGCCCTTCCCTCTTATGGCTCTCAGACCCTCTGTGCCTTAACCTCACAGAAGATGTCTCATTTGGGAGAGGGGCTGTTTGTCCCCAGACCACACAGGAAGTCACCATTTCTATTTTATGTCTCTGACCTGTACTCCAGAGTTGTTGCACCGAAGTTGCCAAATGCAGTCTGCTCTCTTAGCTGCTCTTAACTGTTAAGATTTTACAGCCTACTGGGAGTTGTTGCAGGGAGGGAGCAGCAGCTTTGGGTGTCCTCTGCTGTGACTGAGGTGTGGGCTTTTAGCCTCCATGCTAATGCGCAACAGCTGCTGGAGAACATCTCGTTCTAAGTGACACCACATTGGAAATGGAGAACCAGCCTCCACAGTCATTTGTACAGTCATTTGTATGATTGAATTTCCCATTTTGAGGGAGGCAGATGACATTTTTATCTAAAAACAATTTAGCTTTCTCTCTTTGGGGAAGAGGAGCTAGATCCACCAGCAGAATACAAAATAGGTTATGGAAAGAGAGAGACAGTCTGGATGAGAGGAAATGAAACAAACCAAACAGAGCAGTAAGGTGAGGAATTTGCATCCCCCTGTTTTTTGTGCACAATGATGATACAATAACGATTTCTTCCCTTGAATGCTTGTTCCCTTAAATCGGCTCCACCCCAGTGCTCATAGTAACGAAAGTTTGGGACAGCTACAAGTTTAATTTGTATTTATTATGTGGTTAAATTGCTGAGCATGCCCTGGCTGGTGTTGCTCAGTGGATTGAGCGTGGGCCTGTGAACCAAAGGATCGCAGATAGATTCCCAGTCAGGGCACATGCCTGGGTTGCAGGCCAGTTCTCGGTGGGGGACGCACGAGAGGCAACCATACATTGATATTTCTCTCCCTCTCTCTTTCTCTCCTTCCCTTCCCCTCTAAAGATAAATAAAATGTTTTAAAAAATTGCTGAGCAGTTTAGCAGCTTGGGAAACAGGATAACTGGTTGATAAGTGAGAGCTGTTCCCAAACACCCTGCACACCCTTGCATCAGAGCCTTGGCGAGTTAGGCGGCCTGTCCACTAACTGAACTCCAGCTGGATCCAATCCAGCAGGGGTGGCAGAGTTGTTAATCTGTCGTCACAATGAGTGTGGTATCAGATTGTACTCTGCTTAGTTGTGACATCTAAACGTAAAAGGCCATTGTGTTGGGAAAAGGCTGAATTTTAACACAAAGCTCCACATATGGTCCCAAACACAGCACTTGGAGAGAGAATTGTGAGTTTGAACCACCAAATCTAGCATTGTTTGCTGAGACTTCTGAGTTCTTTATGTTGTCTTGTCCAAATTTCCCTCCTCCTGCTCTTTCTCTTTTGAAATTTCCCAGAACTTCTCTTAAGAAGGAAGAAAGCATTTTCCTCTGATGTCCCCAGGCCTTCTTCTGTAGGTCTCTAAATAGTTCGCATAGAACCATAGGGCTGGACTTCTGCCTGGGAAGTTTCTAGGTACCACTCTGATACATTTTTCTCATAACCTGCTTTATTTTCTTCTTAGTTGAATATGTGTTTGGATATTCTACGTTAATCCAGGTTTATACATGAACTACTGTAATATTTGAGTTGATTCTTAACGAGGTGGTTTGAAGTCTACTAGAAAACTGTAATGGGTTTGCCTATGTTTTCACAAAAAGGAATAGGGTAACAAGATGTGAGTATGAAATAGTACTGTTGTGCCTACAAAGTGGTGCCCAGGGACCCTCTGCAGAGCTGGCATAGAAGTGAAGAGCAGACAACCTTATTGCCACCAGAGCTCTAAATTCCAGGGTATATGTGTAAGGATGGAGGTAGCATCATCCCAACAACTGTTTCTCCTTTAAAAGATGACTTGTACTCCTTTCTACTGACACCCCTAACAGCAGGAAGAGAACCATAAAGAAGTAACACAACAGTGTGCTCTTTCCTGGCACAGCCCCTTTCCCAAGGTTTTCCCTTTTTTTTTTTTTTTCCCCAATAACCATGCATCCTCCTTACATTCAGGCATCAGTCTGGAAATAAGAAAATTGCTCTTCTTGAGGGCAAGAGGAAAAAAGAAATAGGGCTCAGAGTTTGGTAAGAGCAAAATTTGCTTAACATGAAGTATCCTGAACTTAAAGTGCTTGCGGAAGTAGGTAAGTCGATTGAGATTTCCTACCTCCTTATTTTGTGAGGCATTGGCATTTTGTCAGGAGTACGTCTTGAGTTAGTATGTGGGGACATGGAAACTATTAGCTACAACTTAGTTGTGAACTACAGCTTCTGTCTCTACTAATGTGACAGAAAGATCCCATCTTATCATGGAATAATTGCTAAAGCACATTCAGATTATTTTCTAAACCTTGATCTGAGAACATGTTACTTTAAGAAGTCGCTGTACTCAAATAGTATAGATTTAGTTTATTCATTTTGGGGATTAGCAGAAGTCAGACACTCAAAAGAATGTTCAAACCTTGAATATCATGGAAGAGGCAGGAACAATAAAATGGAATAAAGCTTAAAGATCTACAACAACACATTTTAGGCATTGTTGCATTAGTTTAAAGCAAGTGATAAGGGTAAGTAAAAAGTCAATGGAAGCCCTAATTGGTGTGGCTTAATTAGTTGGGCATCATCCCATGAACTGTAAGGTTGCTGGTTTGATTCCAGGTCAGGGCACATGCCTGGGTAGTGGGTTCCATCCCCAGATGGGGTGCATACAAGAAGCAGCCCATGTTTCTTTCTCACATTGATGTTTCTCTCCCTCTCTTTCTCCCTCCCTTCCTCTCTTTTTAAAAATTTGGTGGGAGATAAGTACATTTTTGGACCATATGACACACCTAGGTTTTAGAGGAGGAAAATAGGAAAAAAAATTTTGAAGCAAAAAATGTGGTAAAATATTTAATAACATAAATAACATAATATTTCAACAATGTACATATAAGCAGAACTCAACAGCAGCATTAACAACCATTATTCCTTCCAGATTTTAAGGGTGGGGGGAAGTGCATCTTATACTCTGAAAAATACGGTAGCTGTAAAAACCTGAAAACCCAACTTAACTTGTTTAAGCATGGAAGGGGAATTTATGGCTTATATCAGGCATAGTTGGGGTTTCATGTGAGGTTCAATGAGGGTTGTATCCTTTTCTAGGTAATACTCTAGGCTTTTCCAACACTGCCAGACTCAGATTTTCAGAGATGGCCTTTTTTAGAAAGTGCATACTTTCTTTTTCTTTGTGTTTTTATAATCCTTCCAATGCCTAAACCTGTCTTTTTAAATTATATTTTATTGATTATGCTATTACAGTTGTCCCAATTTTTCCCTCTTTACCTCCTTCTACCCAGCATCCCCCACTTTCTCAGGCAATCCCAACACCATTGTTCATGTCCATGGGTCATGCATATAGGTTCTTTGCTAATCCATTTATTGTATGGTATTTTACATCCCCACAGCTATTCTGTAACTACCTATTTGTATTTCTTAACCCCCTCACCTCTTCACCCATTCCCCCAAACCCCCTTCCATCTGGCAATCATCAAAATGCTCTCCATATCCATGATTCTATCTGTGTTATTCTTGTTTGCTTGGTTCATTTTTTAGATTCAATTTTTGATAGATATGTATTTATTACCATTTTATTGTTCATAGTTTTAATCTTCTCCCTTTTATTAATTAAATCCCTTTAACATTTCATATAATAATGATTTGGTGATGAAGAAATCCTTTAGTTTTTTCTTGTCTGGGAAGAAATCCTTTAGTTTTTTCTTATCTGCCCTTCAATTCTAAATGATATCTTTGCTGGGTAGAGCAATCTTAGCTATAGGTCCCTACTTTTCACAACTTTGAATATTTCTTGCCAATCCCTTCTAGACTGCAAACTTTCTTTTGAGAAATCAGCTGACAGTCTTATGGGAATGCCACTGTAGGTAACTAACTTCTTTTGGTGCTTTTAAGATTCTCTCTTTATCTTTAAACTTTGGCATTTTAATTATGATGTGTCTTGTAGTGGACCTCTTCACATCCATCTTGTTTGAGACTCTCAGTGCTTCCTGCACTGTGTGACTATTTCCTTTACCAAATTAGAGAAGTTTTCTTTCACTATTTTTTCAAATAGATTTCCAATTTCTTGCTCTTTCTCTTCTCCTTCTGGCACCCCTATGACGTGAATGTTGGATTGCTTGAAGTTGTCCCAGAGACTGCTTATAGTATCCTCATTTTGGGGGATTCTTTTGTCTTCTTATTGCTCTGATTGGTTGTTTTTTGCTTCTTTATGTTCTTTTATATTTATTTATTTATTTATTTATTATTGTTCAAGTATAATGGTCTCCATTTGCCTTCCCAACTCCCCCCTCCCTGCCCATCCCCACCTTCCACCCTGGATCCTACCCCGCTTTGGCTTTGTCCATGTGTTCTTTATAGATGTTCTTTGATGACCCTACCCTTTCTTTCCCATGTTAGCCCCCTCCCCCATCCTCTCTGCTTACTGTCAGTTTGTTCTTTATTTCTATGTCTCTGGTTCTATTTTGCTCATTTGTTTGTTTTGTTGATTAGGTTCCACTTATAGGTGAGATCATATGTTCTACATCATTGATTTGATTCTCAGTTTCATCCACTCTACTATTATTTCCCTGTAAGTTGTTCTTTATTTCAGTTAGTGTATCCTTTGTTTCTGACTGGAACTTTTTTTTTGCTGTTGAGGTCCTCACTAAGTTCCCTGAGCATCCTTATAACCAGTGTTTTGAACTCTGCATCTGATAGACTTCTTATCTCCATTTTGTTTACTTCTTTTCCTGGAGTTTTGATTTATTCTTTCATTTGGGCCATATTTCTTTGTCTCCTCATTTTAGCAGCTTCCTTGTGTTTCTTTCTATGTATTAGGTAAAGCTGCTATGACTCCTTGTCTTGGTAGCATGGCCTAATGTAGTAGGTATCCTACATGGTCCAGTAGCACAGCCTCCCCTATTACCCAGACTGGGTACGTGATGTATGCTAACTACACCATCTCTTGTAGTTGAGCCTTGATTGCTGTTGGCAGATCAATGGGAGGGATTTACCCAGGTCAGTCAGCTGGAAGGACTGGCTGTGACCACTGACCACCACCTTCTGCCCTCCATGGAGGATCAGCTGTGCAGGGGAAAGGTGGTAGTGCTCTGAAATGGTCTGTAGCTGTCCACTGGGTATGCTGGCTCTGGACTTTCCCAGGTCAAGAGAAACCACCACCTGTGTTCTTTCCAGGGCCACACTGCATGAGGTACAAAGCACTGTGCAGATGGCTGCTACTTGTGCTGGACTGGGAAGTTCCCAGGTGAAGCCAAGCCATGGACATAGGCTGGCTGTTGCTACTGCCAGTCCTGGAACCATGTAGCAAGAGGTATGTGGGTTCGGACTCACTCTGGCTGGCTGTTGCTTAATTAAGAGAATTTAGGAAGATGTGAATCAAGCTCCAAGACAGGCCATTCAAATGGAAAAGCCACAGTTAACAGCTTGGGTAGGCCCATAAGTTGGGTGGGGTGGAACCTGAGGGAATCACCAGGGCAGGGTACACAGTATTAGCTACGTTGATACAGTCTCAGATATGGCACCTATCTGCCAGCTCTGTGGCTCTGAGGGAGGAGGGTTCAGAATACTAACATGGCCTCTGCTCACCATTCTGTCTGGGAGAAAGCTGTCTCCCAGCTCTTGCCATAATAACAGATACTTCACTTCCTCCCTGTATGTCACTGGTATCTTTCAAGCTGTTAAACCAGTGCTGGAGCTTAGAGGGAGTGATTCTGAGTAAGTCCATGTGCCGGTCCTTTAAGAGAAACTGCTTGGGAATCCAGCAGTTTCTTCCACCAACTCAGTCCCCACTGGTTTTTGCAGCCAGAAGTTATGGGGACTTATCTTTCTGTCACTGGAACCCTGGGCTGGGGGCCAAGTGTGGCACTGTACCCTCGCTCTCAAGATGTCCCTACTAAATTTTTATCCACCATGCATGGATGTGGGACCAGTCTGTTCCCCATCACTGTTTGTCCTCCCCTCCTACTAGTCTGGATGGATGTGGTTTCTTTAATTCCATAGTTGTCAGCCTTCCGTTCAATTTGATTTCTGACAGTTCTGAGTGATGGTTGTTCTATAGTTTAGTTGTAATTTTGATGTGGTTTTGCAAGTAGGCAAGCTGTTTACCCACACCTTCATCTTGACTGGAAGTGAACTTGCCTTTCTATTTTAGGATTCTGTTGAAGACCACAAGGCTTTCTAACCTATTGATTTTTCTTACCAGGCTTTCTAGTGCTGTAGCCTCAGTAGGCACATGGTCACAATCTCTGTGTTTAACCAATTATTTTGCTATCAAATGACAATGATTGCCAATTTTGCAGCCTAAAATAAAGGTATAGTCACTGTCTTCTACCTAATTTCATTCAGCAATTTCCTCATTTTTAGTCTGTTACTTTGAACACATTAAACTGAGAACAAATTCTGAGTCCATTAGGATGTATTTGCTTGGAAATAACAGAATATGTAGAGTGATTGCAGCATCAAATGTGTTAGGGTAGTTGGTGACATGGGCTGTGAAAGAATTCACAAAGAGAAGAAAGTGTAAAGAATAAAGTTTTAATTCACTCTCCAAGAATGGACAGGGCCATGGTGTGGAGAGATACACGAGCATTGAGGGGCAGGGGCTTTGAGCTTTCATTGGATAATAATTGGACTACAAAAGGGTTGGGGTTTGCTCTTGTGTGTCCTTTGGGCTATTGGGGTGTTGCTACTCAAGGAGGCAGTTTGTTCCAGTCTTATCTTCTGCCTGCGGCTGTAGGGGATGATTAGTCACATTCTGTTCTTATTTTCCAGTAATTTTCAGCCCTAGGGACATAAGCTCAGAAGAGTAAAATGGCAGTCATGTTTAACAAGGTCATAGGCCTGCTCAGCAAATGGTGCCACGATAGCAAATGGCACTGACTTTATCCTTTCAAAAAGTGCTTTATTGGCTTGTGTAATAAGCAGTTTATTGATTTCCAGCATGGTTTGATCAGGGCTCGGGCTCCATTTCTCTTCGGTACTAGGCTCTGCCTTCCTCTTCCTGTTATTTTGATCCTCAGGCTGGCTTCCTTCATGGTAGGGAGATGGTGGCCAGTGGCTAACAGGCTACATGTTCTTGATTACAAAGAACACATTTACCTCTAAATTTCACAGACTTTCTGTCACATTAGTAAAGACAGAAGCTGTAGTTCACAACTAAGTTGTAGTTAATAGTTTCCATGTCCCCACATACTAACTCAAGACGTACTCCTGACAAAATGTCAATGCCTCTCAAAATAAGGAGGCAAGAAATCTTAATCCACTTATCACTTTTGCAAGCACTTTAGTTCAGAATACTTCATGTTAAGGAAGTTTTGCTCTTACCAAACTCTGAGCCCTATTTCTCTTGCCCTTAAGTAGAGCACTTTTCTTATTTCCAGATTGATGCCTGAATGTAAGGAGGATGCATGGTTATTGGGGGAAAAAAAAAAGGAAAGCCTTGGGAAAGGGGCTGTGCCAGGAGCACACTGTTGTGTTACTTCTTTATGGTTCTCTTCCTGCTCTTAGGGATGTCAGTAGAAAGGGGCACAAGTCATCTTTTAAAGGAGAAACAGTTGTTGGGATGATGCTACCTCCATCCTTGCACATATACCCTGGAATTTAGAGATCTGGTGGCAATGAAGTTTTCCTAGAAAAATCAACCTGTCAGCCAGATGTAAGACTTACTTAAGGTGTGTAAACAACAGCAAAAGTGCCATGGCACACAGGGTCTACATTTAGGAACCTTGACTGCCATTTCTATGTAGATGCCTCCATTTATTGTAAATTCCTGATGGATTGTCGGTAACAAGTACAGAATGAATACTTCCTGCGTCCTATTTCCAACCAACTACAAATGTGGACAGTCCTGAAGCCAGTTTTTGAGAGTCTTCCTCACTGAAATTTCTTGCCAGCTGACTGCCTTATTACAGTTGAAAATGTGGAACATATTTATCTCTACATTCCTGAAGAGTGATCACTAGTTGACTATAAATAACTGGTAGACAAATGACCATTGGAAGCGCAAGGAAGATTAGCTTGGTAACTAATGTGACAGAGAAGAAATAGAAATGGATAATTGCTTCCTTCTTCTTGGTACAAATACAGAGAAATGAAATAATTTCAGAATGCCTTAGAAATAAAAAAAATGCATTCTTCTAAAAAACAAGGCAATAAAATCATGTATCACTTCGGGAGACAAAAGACTCAGAATCACACCATCTTGCATCATAACTACAAATAAGAAACTCAGATCCTTTCTAATAGAAACACATGGTATACAGCATTACCACCATGAATCCTGCTGTCTGGGACAGATGCAAGGATCTAAAGTATTGATTCTGGCAACACTT
>PVKU01016097.1:0-15826 GCA_004027475.1 Anoura caudifer | reverse complement strand
AAGAAAGAAAGAAAAAGAAAGAAGGAAGGAAGGAAGGAAGGAAGGAAGGAAGGAAGGAAGGAAGGAAGGAAGGAAGGAAGGAAGGTTAAGTAATAAGACCAATTTCCTTTTGTGATTAATATCCTAGCTCTAACAGTATTTCTGAAAAAGGAATAAAAGTAAACTGTTAGAATACATTCACTAGCTCCTCAAGTAGCTATCCTCAATTGGATTAAGAATGTCTGCATGGCCCTTTAAAAAGTGAAATAACAATGTGACATTTAATGAGTTACAAAGCTATTCTAATACTCAATGTCCTCATATATGAGGTGGGGTTAATAATACTATCTATTCACAAGGCTGTCATGACCATTTAATTCCAGAACGTATATAAAGCACTTAGCAGGGTGATGGGAATATATTAAGTGCTTAATAAATGTTAGCTACTATGTTGTTGGTGTTCAGCACCTTCCATTTTCAAGTCACCCTGCTGGGCTCATCTAAAAATCATTGTATTTAATCCTAAAAGTTTGGAATTAACAATCTTCATTTTTCAAACTGAAAAATCTAACTTTCATTAAAAAGTATCAGGAGTGAGTATGTGGGGAGCAGCAGAATTCCAGCCCAGGTGATTGTGGCTCCGTGTCCAGCACTTTTCTACCCACCACCAAGTCTCATGTACTTTTGAATTCACACAGTATTGATTCATATGGTTCTGCAGGTGTGGACAGGCTAGATGTTACTCTCTTACTTAGCAGATGAGGAACTTGACTAGGTTCCCCTCACCCAGTAAATTGGGCAACCTAAACTTAAACTTACATTTACTGCCTTTTGATCAAGAGTTCTTTCTAAACTGGTGTACATCAAGTCAATAAACAAGTTTAATTTGTAGATTTCCACTCTGAAAATCTTTTTAATTCTCACTTATTTTCCTAAAATGTGTCCCCAAAACATTGTGCAATAACAGAAGATGTATGGAAATATAATTTCCTGGGAAATCTTTGCGATAAGCAGGGATGGATTTGGCAAGATGACTTATCATCAGGAACTGTTGTAAAATGTTTGTGGAAAATGATTTAACTTCTTTTTAAAACAGATATGCTAAAATCATCTCCCTTCTCTTGCTATAACATCCCGTTTCAAATTTCTACTTTTTTGTATGAATCCAGAGTCTTATCAGCTCAGTAGAAAATGATCATTTAGGGATAAAATGCATAAGATTCTCACCACATGAAACTGTCTTTGATGGAATCACTTCTGGTCCATTATGATGCATGTCACCTTGTCTCTATTACTGCATTTAGACAGAGATACTGGAGCGTCATGGAGTGGTCATTTGCAACTTGTGCATTATGTCATCACCATGAGCCATGAATCATGGTATATTATGGTGGCAATTTTAAAATTATTACTCCTTTTTATATCCCTATAGAATGGTCCTGGTGTGTGGATATTTCTGGAGTTTGGCCTATTGGGAAAATGGTCTTTTACTCTATTTTCTTTTGAAGACTGAGGTATCATTTGGTAAAAATGACCCACATAACTACCTTTGGATACCCTTGGAGTGCTTATGACTCAGCCCTATGAGCATGCTTATGCTTCTCAGAGGAATGAGTGGTTAGCCCTCCGTGCTTATGCTGTGGGATTGTGCCATGGGAGTTTTCTGTTCAGTGCTGGGTTCCATCTACTACATGCTCATGTTATGCCTCTGACTGCATCTACCTTCCTGCTTACCTGGAAGGTTCTAGGCTTCAGATTTGTTATCAGTTATTTCTGTAGTTAAGAATTAAGACAAATGTGCATTCTTTTTTCAAATTTAGTTAATGTTTAAAACAACTAGACTTAGACATTTAGGTTGAAAAAGAGGTCTGTTTGGTTAGTCAGTGCTTGGGGCAAGTGCATTCATTTGTAAGTGCATATTTACATTAGTTTTAGTAAAAACACATTTGTTTGTACCAATATGGGACAGAGTAGAAAAATGTTTATAACATCCCTGTTTGCCAACTCAAAAAGGACTCACCCTGAAGACAAACAGATGAATCAACCTCCCCTCCCCTCCCCCAGAGAATCAGCAGGGAAAAGCAGCCTTGGCTGTTCATGGCTGACTTCTAAACAGTGAATTCATGTCTCAAGAAGAACTCTGGCAGCCTTCTGGTTCACCTCTCCATCCAAAATTGGAGTGGGAAGGTTAGGGGGTAGGGTGTATCTTCTCCAGCATCCCTGACAGGTGCTTCTCCCAGTCCTTCCTGAAAACTTCAAAGACAAGATCCCTTCCTCTTTAGGGAATGATCATTGCTTTTCTAAACAACTCTGTTAGAATGTTGTTTTTATATTGATGCAAAACCTGGATCCTTGTAACCTCTTCCTATCTGTTCTAATTCTGTCCTTTGGAGCCAAACAAAATAAAGTTTTTTTCTTTCTCCAAACAATAGTGCTCAAAAACTTGAAGGAAACTCTGTCATCTACCCTTTTATTTTAGCCTACAATAAACATCTAGTACTTGAAGCATTCCTTTTAAGATCTGGTTTCTAGTTTTTTCACCATCCCAGATACCCACCCTGCCCTTGGGTTTAGGTTGGTCCAGAGCCAAAGACACTCCCTCACTTTGCAATCTCCTACATCCTCCCACCATTTTTAATTTCCGCTGATAGAATTTAAGTACCCAGCCACAAATTAAAATCAGAAAGTAATTGTTTTTAAACATAGTAGTATCTGATACTACTACTATGTAAAATGCTACATAGTAGTAGTATTTTAAGGTTATGAATATGTATCTGATTTTCTGGTTATGCTCAATCAAGTAGTTGGGGTAGAGATGTATATTTTGAAATTTTATACAATTTAATCACTATTACTTCTCCTTCTCCTGCACAGGTTGCATAGGTGGCCCCAGCCAGCCTTTCCTTGGAGAAAAGAGACTTTCAATGAGGGGATACAGCAGGCCAGAGCAGTGGAGGAGAGAATAAGTTCACAAGGCTTCCAGGTGACTTTGACACTCTCCAGAACTGAGAACACCTGCCCCAAGGACTGTCCTGTCCTTTGAGGAAAGACACCTGATTTGTCCCCCACCCCAGTTCTATAGAAGAATTCCTACTCACCAGCCCAAGTGAGCCCACTTATATTTGCTGCTCCATTTCCACAGAATCTTCAGGCAAAAAATACTTTATGAGTTTTGAAGTTGATTCTGGACTCTGATGTTTAGACACAAACCATTTGTTAAGAATATGGCATCCTATGGAGACACCAAGCACCTGAATGGATCATTCAGCATGGCCTGGGTATGTTTCTTCCCAAGACTTCTGCAGGTCTCTCCATGGATGTTTTAGGGAGGCCCAAATGACGTACAGACCCAAGAGCAGAAGTGATTACAATCAGAGATCATTTTGAAGTTTAATGTCTTGGAACATTTTTCTTTCAAATTTGTTGTTTTAAGCATGCAGTGATTTAATGACTCTTTTTGTTAGTTCAGTTTGTGGTTGAGGTCCAAGTGCTAAGGAATGCATGTTTAATTTTCTCATCTTATAACCAGTATTTCATCTTAGACTAAATAGATGCACATTTTAGAATTCCCACAGAATTACTGAAACACTGATGTTTATATAAATGCTTGCATGTTTGAGTGAATTTAATGAAGGGAAATAATCAAAGCTGGTTCTAAAGGCTTTGTGGAATTTTGTTAAGTCCTTAATTCTCTATCGGTATCAACATCCTCCCTCATCTATGTCCTTACAGGATTTTAGGTATGGGCATAGCACTGCCATTTATTTAGGCATACTGGGTCTCCCCCAGTGATTCATCTTTGAGACAATGAAGACCATGTTATATGCATCTGGACCTAGCCCCTAGCACAGTTAATGTTCACTTGCTGAACTGAGGCTGAACTCTGGCTGAGTTTGGACATTTTCATCCTCTCTGAAGAAGCAGTGATAGGAACTAGATGGATAAGGAGAGAAAGAGAGAAAGAGGATGAGAGAGAGACAGAGAAAGCACTTTACAGTGGGATCCGTGAAGATCAAAGTCCCCATCCTTCCCAGGAAGCAAGGAAGAATGGATTACCTTTCTAGTGTACTCACAGTCCTGATGGAGGCAAGGCCATGGTTTCAGTTGGATAAATGTCTCTGACCACCAGAATGGTGGAGAACTGTTGGTCATGTGGGAAAGAATTGTCTAAAAATGTTTCTTTTGTTGTCAGTGCTCAGTGGACTGTGCTTCTAGAGAACAAATCACTTCTTACTAATTTCTAGATCAACCATGCCAGGTGCTTAATGAAAGTGCACTGGATTTCAATGAGCAAAAGAGTGAAAGGCTAGGTCTCAGGGTGAGATGGAAAACACACAAGAATAGTTCCAGGGGACTTCTCAGCCACACAAGTAAAAACATTACTCATAAGGACATGCATGTGATTTCCCAGTCATACACACAGAATTCCTAGAACACATTGTTTCTGTTCCCAGTATTGGACATGAATATGCAAAAATGCCAATATTACCTAAATAGATGCAGAACATACACAGAAAATGAAACACCACAGAGAAACAAATGAATCAGCTTGAACAATGTTTTCCAAATCAGAATCACAACCACATGAAAAGATCATTTTTAAAAGAATCAGTGAATTCAATGTCTGGAGAGTTTTCTATGAATTCCATGACAATTGGAGGACAAATGTTTTTTTTGGCAGAATTCTAATGTGGGAATAGGTTGGGGAAGAGGGTCACTCCTAGGTCCACCACCTGGCAATGGAGCTCAAGCCATTTTAATGGTATTGAGTAGAGCACTGTCAGGGTTTCCAAGAGATTTTAATGGTCATGCGGTCAGAGTTCTCTGAGTAAATAGCTTCCATTTCCACTCTAGCTGCCAGCTGGCCAAGTAGAGGACCACCTAAGTTGTACATCCCCATAGGAAATGGGAAGGCAGGTTCTTTCTTCCTACAATTCTACCAACTACTGTCTCTCACTGCCTGCCTGAAACTCCACCATTAGAGTATAGTGCCTTTAACTCAAAATTTGTTACCAGCTAAATTTAAATAATACTAATAAGTATAGTATATCTAACATTTTTATTACTCTTTTTAAATCTATTTTTGTTTATTAATGGGCTTTAGAACCTGTTTTAAAAATATGCACTAATTGGGAGACAGGGAAGAGAGCAGAAAAGCTGTAGTCCAGAAACCCCCATGAGTGGTGAATCCATTGTGTTAGTGTTCAGTCAGTTTGTCAATCATTTCACATGCTTTCCATGTATCTTTGCAGCTTCTCCTATCAAAAGGTGGAGTCCATTTGTCAGCTCCTGGGTTCTGAGCTTGGCCTTGTGACTTGTCTTGGCCAGTGGGACCAATGAAATGCTTGAAAAGCACTGGGTGATTGGGCTTGATTGCTCTTGAATCTTTGCAATTGTCATGAGAACATGCCAGCACCAGCCTGCTGGAGGCTGAAAAACATGTGGATCAAAGCTGTGTAGTAGCAACTGGTCCAGCTGAGGCCACACCAGGGCAGCCAAGAGCTAGCCAAGCCCCAGAAAGGTAAGAAAACCACTCAGATCCATGGAATGGCTCAGGCTCAGAAGCTGAATGAATGAATGCATATTGTTATGTGCCACCAATGCTTTGGGATTGCTTGTTGTGTGGTATTATTGTGGGATGATACACCAAAGGGAAAAAAGCCCATGTTGGAGATGTGGAGCTCACTTCTACATTTTGGCTCCCAGAAGATAGCAGAATATACAAACATGATCATAATGCCACAGTTAGCCTACTGTTCACAGCCAGGGGAGACAGGCATATTCTCCCACAAGTACAGATATGTGGTATCTGTGTCTTGGTTAGAAGGGGCCTACCCTTCTAGAGTGAAGAGGGAAGGACCAAGATTAATTTCCTGTCCGTTATGCACCAGGGACTGCATTATAGGTTACATAGAGCTCATCCAATCCTCAATATGGTCATGTGAGTTAGGAATCATTTTCTCCATTGTACAGAAGAGAAAACTAAGACCTAAAAATATTAAATGACTTAACCATATACATCAGGGCCTGGCAAGTCTTTTCTGTTAAGCATCAGATAGTAAACATTATTAGACTTTGCAGGCCTAGGTCAGGTCTCTGTCACAGCAACTCAACTCATTGTAATGTGAAAGTAGCTATAGGTAACACCTACATGAATGATCATGTACCAATAAACTTGTATTTATGAATGTGAAATTGAATTTTATATAATTTTCATGTGTCACAAAATAATATTTTCAATTTTTTCCAGCCACTTAAAAAGGTAAAAACCACTCTTTGCTCATAGGCTACATGAACTAGGTAGCAGGCCAGAGCTTGCCAAACCCTGATGTCAATGGCAGGGCTTAGATTCAAATCTATAAAATTTTGCAACTTAACTGGGAAGCAAAAAGAAATCTGTGTAAAACTTGAATGTGTCTTTGGTTCTGTTACCTTCATTACTGCCACTTTCTCTCACATAAAAAGAGAAAAACATCAAGAAAACATCCAACTCATTCTTGGAATGGTATTAGACACCACATGAGAAACTACTGACAATTTATTTGCAGTTGCTTTTGCAATCAACTAGATTGACTTAGAGTGTGCATGCACCTGTGCATTTGTGTCTATGTGTGTGTTTGTGAGTGTGTATTTATGTGCATGTATGTGTGTGGATACATGTTGAAGATCAGCTTCAGTGAAGTAATGGCACATCACGGAAGACAATATAAATATGAGGTAGGTACACTAGGTACTATTATTATCTCTACATTGCAGATAAGAAAACTGAGGCTTAGAGAAGATAAGCAACTTGTAAAACTTCTCTGTAAGGGGAGCCATAATTCAAATGCTGCTTTGTCTGGCTCCAGAAACAGTGCCCTAACCATCCACTGTGCTCTTCACTCTCCTGGGAAAAGACAGTCCCCTCTGGCCTTGTCTGTTTCAAGAAGCCCTTGCCTGCTACCAGCTCCCTCTGAATCATACTCTGCCTTAAGCTCTCCCACCAGAACAAAACAGAAAAATAAATAGTCATGACCTACGATAAAAGGGACCAGCATGGACTGTTTAAAATCATGAGTGAAAAGCAAACTATTAAAAGACAGTTCTCCTCACAGGCCTTTGTACTATGTTTATGAAGTTCTGATGCTTGGTGGGGTCTAATGTCATTCCGTAATAATTTGATTACCATTAGAGAAGCTGACACAGTGCAATTGTTTCACACACTGTCATGCCCCATAGCAGAATTTCACCCACAAAACAAGCCAGGTGTCATTTCTGACCATAGATGACATGTCCACAACTCTCTCAGAGCAAAAGTACTGGCTTCTCCTACCTGACTTGTCCAAAGGGTTCCCCACCCAGTAAAAGTCCAAATGTCCTCTAGGCCATTTCCACCCTGCCTATTTCTGTGCTGCCAAGGCTGGAACAGGCAGATTTGGGTGAGACAATCCTCCACTTGGCCCTCTATTTCCCACTAACAAAGCATAAAACACACATCAAATTGTTCATTGTGTAGGTTCCTCTCTCCCATGTATGACAGAGTTAAATTGGACATCTGTGTGTGTTATAAAGTAGGAACTATAAAGTAGGATTCAGAAAACTTAGTTTCTACTTCCTTGAGCATCCATTTGTCAGACTTGTGAATTTGGACAAGACATTTTGATTTCTGAGACTTGGTTTCCTTCTTTGTAGAAGATGTGGGTGTAATCATATTTGTGAAAGCATTTTGAAAACTCTAAAAGTCCATGTGTATGTAAGCAAAAAAATTATATTAAATCCACAAACAGTCCATAGTTCAAAATGCAACAGCACTCACCAGTCAGGGAGGCTATTACCACACTGAATGTGATTGGAGTGAACTCGTGCAGCCCACTGGGCTGGCTCTCCTGCCCAGGGTGTGACAGTGCACCAGCCTGGCAGCACCCCTGCTGCAGGCGCTCCACCACTTCCATGGTTTCCCTTCTCCAAATGCTTTCAATGCTGATGCATGCAATTTTTCCAAAACCGCAGCCACCACCTCTTTACAGCCAGATTCTGAATCCTTACAGATTCTGCCTAAGCTGCTGGAAACAAAAAGCAAACAAGTTATGAAGTATAATATGCAATCAATGCATGAGATTTAAGAGGTCATGCATTCTTGCTCTTTGTTATTCAAGAATGTTTGACAAGTCATAAAACAGATACAATTTTATCTCAACAAATGAAGTAATAATGAAATGTATGTTTACCTTTTCTTTTGGGTCCTCTTTTTCTTTAGGTTCTGGCAGCCACATTGTTTACCTATGCAGCCTATTTATGCTACACACTCTATGAAATGCAGTGCTAGCCATACAAGCTCCAAGAAACAGCTTTGGTCTATAGACTGGGCCTGATGAGATATTCTCAATATGCTTGTCAAAATGTCAATTTTGGACAGGTGAGATGGGAACAGATAATGGAGGATCTAATCTCCTGAAATGATCTTTCAAGTCATGGAAGGTTATTGAAAGGCTCAATGTGGACTTGTTTGTGTCTTAAAACATTACTCAAGCAGTGGAATTGATGATGCTTTGAGGGCAATAATAAAGTCGGGAAGATCAGTTAGGATGAATAATTCATCAGGGGAAAGATGACTAATTAAACCAAGACACTGAGGCCAGAAAAGGGGAAGTAGTTTGATGTCTGCATAGGGGAAAACAGTTATGGGGCTTGCAGATCAGTTAGATGAAGAGGTCAGAGAAGAAAGTAGATAGAAGACTCCCAGTTTTCAGGGTTGGGTAAATGGGGAAGATAGTGATGTTATCTATAAGGGAATGAATGGAAAGCTAGATTATGGAGAAAGAGGATGTGTTCCAGTTTTGACATGTTTGGTTTTAAATCCTTTGGAGACATCCAAAAGGAGACACCCAGCAAGTTTTGGGTAATGCATGTCAAAGCCAGAAGAGAGGAACCAGCTTTCAGGCGGTAGCAAATGAAGCCATAATGAATTTCAACATCTGTGATATGGACACAGCATGAGAAAACCTTGAAGTGGGCTGAGGAACTATAAGCAAGGAAAGAAAAAGGCTCTAGGCAAGGGCAGTTCCATGAAAGTCAAGAGAAGCCAGAATGTCAAATAAGGGATGTCCAGGTGTGTCAAATATTGCAGATGTTAAAAAGTCAGGACCAAAGTCTATCTGTTGGAATTTGCCATCCAAAAGGCAATGAAAATTTCATGACAGTAGTTTCATTTGAGAATAAATTACCTCTAAGTTCTTGTTCATTCTAAGATTCTATGAGTCTGTGATGGGTGATGGCCTATCCATAAGACATATCTTTGAAAGAAGTTTCAGATTGGAGTTCTATGTATTTCTGTTTCATAAAAAATATATTTATATTTAAAATTCCTAATAATCATCTTCCTTTTCTAGCCAAATTATATTCCAGTTTAACATCACTGAGTTCATTAGAACATTCATTAGAAGTTCAAAAGAAAGAATTCATTTCTTTTTTACCTTCTGCCAGATTGAAGGGTGTCTAAAATTGGTGTGGCACATCTGAAACTAGAGTCCATTGGGTCTAGGAACTAAACTCAGCTCTGACTGACTGTTAATGTTTGTTGAAATCTTGATGTCAGTTCTGATTTTCCATTCAGAGAAATAACAGTGTACTTCATTTCCTCTTTAACTGTGTGGTCCAGTGCCTGTCCCCTAAAGCAATCCAAAGTTTTCCCACTGCTGGATTAAATGGCCCAATATTCTGGTATTTGGGGATGGGGAGGCAGAAAATAATAAGCAGTGATTTCATTTGTTTCTACAAGTTACAGAAAATGTGCTGGGTCCTTCTTGGGGTCTTGTGTCAAGAGGCTGGGATCCAGCTGTGACACGTGAAGCAGCTCTCAGTCAATTGATCAGTGTAATGTGTGGAATGAATAAAGTCTTGAAATGTTTACCTGCATGCCAAGGAGTCTTAATAGGCCAGAATTAAAATCTATACACTTCCTTCTTTAAAGCACAGCTCACCCTGGCCTCTAAAGAATGAGTGGAATTATCTAGCATGCTGAACTAAACATGTACAGCCAGTAGACGACAGCTCGTTAATTAACATTTCCAGCACTGTGTAGACTTTAGTCACACAAAATGGAATAAGTAATGTGTAACGGTGATACTT
Organism: Anoura caudifer; assembly: GCA_004027475.1. NCBI lineage: Eukaryota > Metazoa > Chordata > Mammalia > Chiroptera > Phyllostomidae > Anoura > Anoura caudifer. The sequence continues at coordinate 5,740 of PVKU01016097.1, read as the reverse complement.
CTATTGTAAATTCTTCACTGGCCACTAGGATCTTTATTGCTGCCTAATTTTTTTTCTCACATAACTTCATTTTATCTTGTTCTACAAAAAAAGAAAAAAGTATCTATTCAAAAATTGTTTAAAGTGGTATTATTTATTTCTGAGATAAACTGAAGAGACTTGCCTGTATTTTTACCTCACACACACTCACAGGCATGCTCACAGGCTGCAATTATTGGAAATCCATGAATGGCATCTTAAGGCAAGGGTGTCAAACTCATTATCAACAGGGGGCACATTGGCCTCACCGTTGCCTTCAAAGGGCCAAATGTCATCTTAGGACTGTATAAATGTAACTACTCCTTAACTAGGGGCAAGGAGCTCTGTGCTGCCGCCAGGTAGAAACGAAGTGGAGGGCCGAGTAAAACAAGGTAGAGAGCCAGATTCCGCCCACAGGGCTTTTGTTTGCCACCTGTGTCTTAAGGGATTTTAAATCACAAATGTTAGACAAATTTGTAACAAAAATTAAAATTTCATGACTTTCCTTAAAATTCTTTTTAGTCTCTTGAAAAGCTGCTTTCAAAATCAGTTGTATAACTTAACTTTCATCCTTGAAATCCAAGACTGCCCCAAAATTGGGTTAGTTTTCTGAGGCTAGAGTCTTCCTAACATGGGGTGGGGCACACACCCCATGTCAAATGGCTTCACTGCCCTGAAGCCTGAGCCAGCAAACTCTAACGTTTAACTGATCATCTGGTTTACTTAATCCATGGTCAATTTTCATTTGCTAGGAGAGAAGAAATAAGTCCTTTTTAATCTTTCTTCACTAATTAAATTAAATCAGCCCTCAAATATACCATGGGATTAGTGCAGACATGTAGGTTAATTCTTGAATGACATAGATCTAACTTTCTACTTTCTAATAAAATGTCTTCTCTTATTTATTAAAACTTGCCTTTATCATCCTGATAATTTAAAAATAAAATTCAAATATAAATAATAGTAATTCATACAGAGCTTGAAGGACTGTAAGACCTATTCAAAAGAAAAAACTTTGTTGTAAATTATTTGATATGGGTACTAAGTAAAGCCTTGTCAGAATCATGTTCAGAAAAGTCATACCAATCTCTGGGATTTTAAAAGTTTAAGAAAAATGTGGAAGTGGGTTTTATATTTTGCCTCCATGCAAACATTTTTCTGAAGTATTTTTTTTCTTTTTTTCAGTCCTCACAACCAAGATGATGCTCCAATCAACTGAGCCACCCAGCAAGGGCAGAAGGATTGTATTTTTAAACTGGAACTATAAATAGTTTGAGAGCATCTGGGGCAGAATATGGTGCAACTATTAATGACATGCCCAGGGTGCTGCTGGAGGGACTACTCATCCCTTCCTACAATGACAGGCTTCAGCCCCAGCTTCCCAAATCCCAAGAGGACATGACCATTAGGGTCACGATTTCTTCATCAGGGGCCATACAGCAAATGGGTGCTAACAAAAATGTGTGTGTGGAGAGCAGGCATCTATGGCATGAACATGCCTCAGACCTGAAATCAGAGCTGTGCTTACATCTTGCTCTGGGAGGCCTAAAAGAGCTAACTGAAGCCATGGGCCTGAAAGAACTATGTTAGGTCAAACACCACTTGGAGCTGGCTTCAGGAAACACAACAGAACAATGCACAAAGCTGGAGGGGCACAGACCTGGGACATGAAGGGGAGAACTGACAAAAATAAACCCACGAGCAGGCTGGGATTCCACATCACAAAGTATTCTGTGAGGTTTCTGGAATAGTTTATGCCTGACTTCCCATCAAATTTGTATTAGCTATGGCAAAGGAGGAAAGAGAACAAATACAGGAAATCCACAGATAGTCCCCAAACCTCCAGTTGAAGTAATAGTTTAAATTCCTTCTATGCCAAGTCAAGCCTTTTTTGTTTGTTTGTTTGTTTACCCATATTGATAATAAGGGGCAACAAAATAAACCAATCCCATTTAAACCTCCTTCCTGTGCTTGCAGATGAAAGCGGGAAAGGGCTTTGGTAATCCTTAAGTAGGATAAATCTGCATGAGCTTCACCTTGGAGGACTGGCTCTCAGGGAGCAGGGTACTAGCCACTGTGGTGGATACTGGGGAGGAGGAGCTGCTAGGAGCCACAGTGCTGGGGGTCATTGTGGAGGGTGTTCCAGCAGAGCAGTGAGGGGCAGCAAGCATGGAGGGATGCTCTGGTTGTGGTCGCTAGGGGATGAGGTGAAATGCGACCTGGCCATGAGATTGACTCGGTGCGGTGGGGCGGGGGTTGGGGGGACAACCTACATATTGTTGAGGCAGGGATCTTTCTCTCTCTCTCTCTCTCTGCCTTTCCACCTTAGACACTTACTAGACTAAAACCACAGGATAGGGCATGACAAAAGGAACTTTGAACTAAAAGTGGCCTTTGGCACATCTCTGCAGTTTCAATGAATCTGAAGCCATAAGGCCCAATACCAATGCATGGAGGCAAATGGCTTTCTTAACAGTTCCAGACAAGTAAGTCCAAGATGCCCTTTCCTCATTGAGCCCTGCGATGAGATGACTTCACCTTCTTTTTCTGACCTTCTCAGGTCATTTTGACTAGGGATGCCCCTAGTAGAATGGAAGCAGCTCCAGAGCTGCAGGTCTGGGGCTTGGCCCAGCTGTGTCACTAAGGAATTCACCTCAAGTAGGTCACTTTTCTGCTTAGGACCCTTTTGCATCATCTGTAAAATGGAAATAAAATTAGCCCAACTTATTTCAGCTCACAGGGCTGATGCAAGATAGAACAATTTATCCTTTCTATTTAATGAACTAACTGGGAATACTTTTTAGGAACCTCATCTCTTTCTTTTCTTTCTTCCTTTATTCCTTCCTTCTCTCTTTCTTTCCTTTCTTTCTTCCTTTCTATACATTTTGTTCCTCTCTATTTCTTTTTTTTTCCTGTTTGGAAGTACTTCTGGAGTACCTCCCAGCATTCCCCTACTGATATTCTCATGCTTTTCAACTCTTTTCCATGTGGTAATAATTGTATAAATATGTTCTGGGAAAAAATTAAAGATATTATGATATCAACATAATGAAATAGTAGACAGGGAAGTCTTTCAGACAACAAGAATATAAGTTGGTAAGATATTATTTAAAAACTAGAAACTTCTGGGGACATAGGAGGTACAAAGGTCAAATTGAACCTCAAATTCCGAGTAGTTTCAACAGGACTAATTACTATTCAAATTTCCTCTAGAAAGTGAAAGTCCTGAACAGTCCTGGACAGAAATGTATAACAACCTCAAGTTCTTTTCCTTTTGGTACCTGAAATGCTTTAGTTCAGGGGTGTCAAAGTCATTTTCACCAGAAGCCACATCAGCCTCGCAGTTGCCTTCAAAGGGCCAAATGTAATGTCAACTTCTTAACAGTTAAGGAGTAGTTACATTTATACAGTCCTAAGATTATTTCAGCCCTTTGAAGGCAACCATGAGGCTGATGTGGCCCCCAGTGAAAATGAGTTTGTCACCCCTGCTTTAGCCTAAAAAGAGCCCCACTGGGCTTCTAGCCAGCTGTCAATAATTTTAAGGCACTTAAATCAGCATTGCCTCTATCTTTCTTCTGAAAAGAGAAAAATCCAGCCTACTACTTAACTTCTGAATGCTTTAAGAGTTCCTAGTCCAAGAAGTCAACTCATCCCTAGTCTGTTTTCTTCAGTCTGAGGACAGAAAATGGGCTGGCCCTTTCTCAGTTTTCCAGACCGGCGGTCCCCAACATTTTTGGCACCCAAGACTGATTTTGCAGAAGACAATTTTTGCACGGATGGTAGGGACAGGGGAGGATGGTTTCAGGATAATTCAAATGCATTACATTCAAGCTTACCTCCCGCTGGGCAGTGTGGTTCCCAACAGGCCTGGACCAGTATTGGTCCATGGCCCAGAGGTTGGAGACCCCTGTGATGATTCTCTTCTTCTCCTTCCTCTTCCTCTCTTCCCCCCTCCCTCAGTCCAGGAGCCTGTGGAGAAGGCAGGAGGAAGACAGCACAGCCTACCTCAACCCCACATCTCCTGTGTCTCACAAATACTTCCACTAGTGTTAGGGCACCTTCTCCAATTGGTCTTGAACATTTTTCCAGTAGTCCTATCTCAGAGCCCCCTTCACGTTGCTGTTGGGCTTCTTCCTATGAGAGCAGGCAGATGTCCCCAGTAGACATACAATGTCAGAGCTTCCTGAAGGAGCACTGCTGGCACATCAAACAACAACTACACATAAAAGTTCTTGGAAATAGCACCCAAACCAAGAGAGGTGAGGCAGCTATCCAGGGAAAACAAACCAGGGTATGACTGTTCTTTTCTATTCTGTTTTCTTCTCTTTTCTGCCTTTCCCTTCCTTCCCTCTCTCCTTCCAGTTGTCCTCTCCTCTTTCTTCTCCTCTCTTTTCCCTGTTTGGACATTAGGCACAGCATGTCCAAAGAATTAAAATAAAATTGTTTTTATTGTGATTACTCAGTTGTTTTTGAGAAAGGCAATGATAAGTTCCAGCCTGAGGACTTTGTTAGCATGTTATTGTTCTTACATGTTGCACAAACAGCGATTCACAGGGGTGGAACCACCCCAAGTCAAGAGAGAAGCTCTCCTTCCTGGTTTTTAAATAGGTCTTTGCCATCTTCGAAGTAATTGCCTGGACTTAGCAGTTTAGTGTCCCTTGAAGGACTTACAACATGAGACTCCTTCCACATTAGGCATATAAAATTGAACTGTTTTTTCAATGGATCTATATGTGACCCACCAATTCCACTTCTAGAATATATCTGAAGGAACCCAAAACACTAATTCAAAAGAACATGTGCACCCCTATGTTCATTGCAGTGTTATTTACAGTTGTCAAGATATGGAAGTAGCCTAAGTATCTGTCAATAGATGAATGGATAAAACAACAATGGGACATTTACACACTAGAATAATACTTAGCCATAAAAAAGAAGAAAATTGTACCCTTTGTGAAAGTATGTATGGACCTGGGGAACATTATACTAAGTAAAATAAGCCAGTCATAGAAAGTCAAATACCATAGGATTTAACTCATATGTAGAATATAATGAACACACTGAATAACAAGCAAAGTAGAGCTACACTCATAGATGAAGAGCAGGATGGCAGCTAAGTTGTGGGGAGGTTAGAGAGTGAAGGTATGGAGGAAAAAGGACATGGACATGGACAGCAGTGTGGTGACTGGTAGGGCAGGAGGTTAAAGGGAACTAAATGGTAATGGAAAAATATAACAAAGATTATATAGAGATAAAAAATACAAGCTGACATATTTAGGAGTAAAAAACTGAATAAAAATAAAATAAAATTCAACCATTTCTTCAGTTGCAAAAGAGATATTTTTGCACACCATCTGTTATTTTGTAGTACACAAATTATGAATAAATAATTACATATTCTTTTTTGCAAACCCAGCTATAAACAAATGCTCCACATGCCAAAATAGAAGTCATTTTCCCTTTGAAAACTCATTAAGTCCTGCACAACTGAAAGAGATGGGGGGAAGCTTCCTAGCAGATGCTGGGGGAACATTATTACTGCACACAGATAATAACATGAAGCCAAAAATAAACAAGTCTTTGGGACTCTTCTGCCTGCTTCGTATGAACCCTCTCCTCCTGCTGCACATTCTCTCCAGTGTCTCTCTACAGGTGCACATGTGTACCTATAAAACCCCTGAAGGCTGATTGTGGAGACTGATCTCTCTCATTCCTTAAGCCA